>RXON01000214.1:0-175048 GCA_009667805.1 Leptobrachium leishanense
CGATGCCCAAAATCCAGGCCGCCGTGTCTTCCTCCAGCTGAGTGGCCGCTCGATGTTTGTTATGTTTTGTGTGTTTACAGGCGTGACCTGCAGTTTCTATTTAGCAGCACAGGAGAGGAGAGGACACGCCACGCAGGCGTCTACTGGGGCTGGTGGAAACATGTCGCTCCAGGTGGCTGATGTTTTGTTTTTAGAACATAGTTGTATAAATTGAAAGAGAAAATAAGAGCAATAAAACCTCTCGCCCATTAAGATAAGCCTTTTCATATGACGGGCGTTACTGCTGGATCAACGGAAAGTTTCCAAAATGTGATGATATGCAATTTCCAGCGAATCATCGAGGCGACACAGGCATAGAGCTCACCAACACACCCCTGCCCAATCTACCTGCTCCTCAACACGCACAACTGTGAAAATCTGGTTTCACCTTCCTGCAGTTCTGTACCTGAGCACAAACTCAGTGCATGTCGGGATCTCCTGGGCTGTCAGCTGTCGGCATGCCGCATGTTTTGCCTGCAGCTCGATGCCCCTGCGGGTGTGAGCCCTTAGGCAGTTGCCTTCTTGGTGTATTACGGTGGCCACCTCTGTACGGTGACAGCATTTGTGTCGCCTCCAACATGGTCTGTTTGAGGGCCCAAGCGCTAGGTGGGCACACATGAGATCAGAGGCTCGGACTCTCGCACACAACAGCATGCATAGCAAATGCAAAACAGACACAGAGCGCGACCCCCACAGCCAAGTGGTAAGGCAGAGGGCACTCTCAGCGTGTCGTCCACAGCCAACTGGTTTAACCCGTTGAACACCGAAAATCAGGGCATTTCGCTGAAATTTTGGTGTAATTCGGTGTTCTGTGGGTAGACCAATAGATAGTTTCCAATGAGACACTTTCAACCCCCGAACGCTGCCGTATTATGGTGAATTGACCATATTTTTCTGTGAGTTCACCAGTATTTGGTGAATCCGGAGCTGTACTGGCTGGCAGCTTCCTGGGTGGGTGGACCAAGTAACGTGTTTGTGCCTCCCAAGCACATTGCTTTGGCGCCGCCCTCCAGTCACGTGTGTGTGACTCATGGCTGCGACGGCTGGGAGGAGAAGAAGACAAGAAGAGGAAATGAAGACAAGAAGATAGAAGAGGAGAAGAAGAAGATAGAAGAGGAAAAGAAGAGAAGAAGATGGAGCAGAGAACCAGGACAGAAGAAGGCAGAGTGGTGAGCCAGGACCCAGCCAGACCCCTGGGCCCAGCCAGACCCCTGGGCCCAGCCAGACCCCAGGACCCAGCCAGACCCCAGGCCCCAGCCAGACCCCAGGCCCAGCCAGACCCAGCCAGACCCCAGGGAAATGTTTTACCAACAACAAGTGGGAAATGTTTTACCAACAGTGAGTGGGAAATGTTTTACCAACAGCGAGTTGGAAATGTTTTACCAACAATTAGTGGGAAATGTTTTAACAACAACGAGTGGGAAATGTTTTACCAGTAAGTGGGAAATGTTTTACCAACAGCGAGTTTGAAATGTGTTACCAACAGCAAATGGGAAATGTTTTACCAACAATTAGTGGGAAATGTTTTACCAACAACAAGTGGGAAATGTTTTACCAACAGCGAGTTTGAAATGTTTTACCAACAGCAAGAGGAAAATGTTTTACCAACAGCGAGTGGGAAATGTTTTACCAACAGCGAGTGGAAATGTTTTACCAACAGCGAGTGGAAAATGTTTTACCAACAACGAGTGGGAAATGTTTTACCAGTAAGTGGGAAATGTTTTATCAACAGCGAGTGGAAATGTTTTACCAACAGCGAGTGGGAAATGTTTTACCAACAATTAGTGGGAAATGTTTTACCAACAGCAAGTGGAAAATGTTTTACCAACAGCGAGTTTGAAATGTTTTACCAACAGCAAGTGGAAAATGTTTTACCAACAGCGAGTGGGAAATGTTTTACCAACAGCGAGTGGAAATGTTTTACCAACAGCGAGTGGAAAATGTTTTACCAACAACGAGTGGGAAATGTATTACCAACAGCGAGTGGGAAATGTTTTATCAACAGCGAGTGGAAAATGTTTTACCAACAACGAGTGGGAAATGTTTTACCAGTAAGTGGGAAATGTTTTACCAACAGCGAGTTTGAAATGTGTTACCAACAGCAAATGGGAAATGTTTTACCAACAATTAGTGGGAAATGTTTTACCAACAACAAGTGGGAAATGTTTTACCAACAGCGAGTGGGAAATGTTTTACCAACAGCGAGTGGAAATGTTTTACCAACAGCGAGTGGAAAATGTTTTACCAACAACGAGTGGGAAATGTATTACCAACAGCGAGTGGGAAATGTTTTACCAACAGCGAGTGGAAATGTTTTACCAACAGCGAGTGGAAAATGTTTTACCAACAACGAGTGGGAAATGTATTACCAACAGCGAGTGGGAAATGTTTTACCAACAGCGAGTGGGAAATGTTTTACCAACAACGAGTTGGAAATGTTTTACCAACAGCGAGTTTGAAATGTTTTACCAACAGCAAGTGGAAAATGTTTTACCAACAGCGAGTGGGAAATGTATTACCAACAGCGAGTGGAAAATGTTTTACCAACAACGAGTGGGAAATGTATTACCAACAGCGAATGGGAAATGTTTTACCAACAGCGAGTGGGAAATGTTTTACCAACAGCGAGTGGGAAATGTTTTACCAACAACGAGTGGGAAATGTTTTACCAACACACAGGATAGGGCATACCTGAAATAGGCCAGACGGTATACAAGGATGTATTCTAACACAAGTCCAAATCGATCAGTGTTAGAGTGGTCAAGAATAGCAAAAACGGTACACAAGGGGTATCTATCATATAAGCCAAAATCAGAATTAGAGTGGTCAAGGAATAGCCAAGAGTGGTACATAAGGGTGGTTCTCATACAAGCCAGGTAACAACGGAGACTGAAAAAACAACCAAGTAGTGAATCGCAAGGAGACACTCAGCACTGCGGGAAGCAAACTCTACGACAGGGCGATGAGCCGGATCATGCTGTCTGTATTTAAACCCGGCGGTAGGGATGTGCGTTTCGGGTTTCGGAATTTCGGAATTTTCACGAAATTTCCCGATTCGTGTTTTCGGATCCGGACGATTTTCCGAAAATTTTTAGATCCGAAAATGGCAGATCCGAATAGTTTTCTTAGCCGAAACGAAATATTTTCGGAATTTTCGAATGGACTTGAAATGTGTCAAATCGAAATTTATTTTCACTCTATTCATGATTTCGGTTCCATTCGTGATTTCGGTTCCATTTCGGTAATTCTGGACATCGTATATTTAGCTATTATCTGTTATATCGCTGATTCTGTAAATTTTGTATTTGTAAATGCGTATCACTTGTTTTTTTTGTTTCCAATGATCCGATAATTCTGTCGATACGAAAATTCGTAATCTGGTCGGATCCAATTCGTCCGCGGGTCGCGCATGCGCGCGCGCGCGGATGTCGTAACTTTATTGAGCCAATTTTTTGACAACTTTTTGGACAAAATATTGTTTTTATTATTCATCATGGCTGCAAGAGACGAGTGCCATTCAGACACCTCCTCATCGTCTTGCACCCATGAAACACCACTCAGGAAGAAGCGGGCCAGCAACATGGCATTTGACGAGATGCTGGAGCTGGTCCGCATCTTTAATCGGAAAGATTATGACTGCCGTAAGGGCCCTTACGGCAGAAAGAATAACGCAAGAAAGGACCGTATCCTCGATAAGGTTCACACCACTATCCTGGAGCTGTTCGGGAAGGACCGGACGAAGGACCAGCTCCGCAAACGCTGGTCCAACCTCAAGGTGCGCGAGCAGGAGCAGCTGAGGCGCATCCGTCGCGTCATAGCCAAACGTAAGTGTCATGTTATATTGTAAAGCGCTGCGCAAACTGTTGGCGCTATATAAATCCTGTATAATAATAATAATGTGCTTGCATGTGCTAATGTGCACAGAAATACGTTGATTTATCTAGTCCTTTTTTCATGCAATGTGATTGTGTATAACTTTGCGTTTTCACGACTCGTCATACATGCATTTTTGCCATAGCTCTTCCTTTTTGTGATTTTACGTATTCGTGAAAATTGTGACATTTGATGTATGTAGATGAAGTTACAATGCTGGATTTCTTTTGGCACTGTGTGTAGTCTGTAGTGTGCTGGGGGGGGTTGTTGTGATTGAGTGATGCATACGAGATGACCCGCAGCTTGCCCAATATTGGCTCCTACCTGCGCATCAACAAAAATCTCTGCGTCTCTGCTAAGTGGTAGGATGGGACATGTAGTTGTTCTGAAAGTGCTTCCAAACAGAGCCGCGTTCAATACATCCTCAGCAGCTGCTGAATTGTTGCAGCGCAGCAATTCAGTTTGCTGCAGCAGTGTCATTATTGAACGCTTTAGATGCAAATTTCAAAACAAAATGGCGGATTTCTGTTGTTTCTGTAATATCCACAGTTTTATTAGCAGAAACTGAAAGTGAAACTGAGGCTGAGGCCTTCTATAAAATAACTAAAAGCAGTCAGCACAATGCGTTTTGTACGCACACAACACAAATAATAGTTTTTATTGAATAAACGTAATGTTTACTTCTGAAAAAAAATATATAATTGAACGGTAATATATGTCTATGTGCAGAGGAATAATAAATAAATATTTTGTGACTTTAGAACTATGAGATGGGAGTAGTGGTGGGTCAAGCTGGTAGTGCTAGTGGGTAGTGGAGGGGTGTCGCAATACTTTCGGCAATATATTGTATAGATATACCATTTTTTCCAGTCTGCATTATTTACTTGTTATTTTTTGGATTTGGCAGAAGACAGGAAGAAGGCAGCATCTGCCCCGGCGGGCACCAGTGTCCCAGTGGAGGAGGAGGAGGAGCCACGGGCGACCACCAGCGCTGGTATATACTGTTTTATTTTGCAACGACTTTTGGTCAAAAATAAATCAGTTTTGTTGTTTACTGTATTTTTTATTTCTTTAATTTCTTATAGCACCGGATGAGATGCTGACGGTGGTGGTAGAGGAGGAGGAGGAGGAGTCGGAGCCTCAGGAGGCCGCCAGCACTGGTATATACTACTGTTATATTTTTTCAAGACTTGCAGTCAAAAATAGAAACCTGCTTTACTTACTGTATTTTCCTTCTTTCATTTATTGGATATATAGAAGGAGAAGCCAGACCAGACACGTCCTCCAGTGTCAGGACGATAAATCGGGAGGCGATCGGCGAGCTACACCTGGCTGTTACCTCCATCGATGCCATCCAGGAACTGCTCCAGGAACTGCGGGAGCACATAAGCAATGCCGCTGACATCCTGGAGAGGCAGTGAGACCAGCCTCCTCCCGAAATTGCGCAGCGCTTTACAATATAACATGACACTTACGTTTGGCTATGACGCGACGGATGTGCCTCAGCTGCTCCTGCTCGCGTGCTTTGAGGTCGGACCAGTGTTTTCGGAGCTGGTCCTTCCCGAACCGCTCCAGGATGGTGGTGCGTAGCTTGTCAAGGATACGATCCTTGCGGTTGTTATTCTTCCTGCCGTAAGGGCCCTTACGGCAGTCATAATCTTTGTAATCAAAGATGCGGACCAGCTCCAACATCTCCTCAAAGTAGTTATTATCTCAAGTGAACCAATATTCTGAACAAGATGTTCGCCTGGCTTACAATGGCGGCCATCTTCCAGTTCCACTACACTATGTTTGTTTGTGCCCCTGTTGGGCAGTTTGCCATCCTTGGCATGTTCCCTTCCCTTCCCCATGTTGTAAATAAATTTTCTATTTTTTCTATATTTTCCTGTTTGTGTGCGTTGCTTTTCCTTACTTAATAAGTTAATATGTATTGCTTGGTTTCCACACTGTTAAAATTATATGTACATAAATTTATTGACATTTCTATGGACCCTTTGTCATAAATTTGTCAACATATTTGTGGCCATGAATGTGACTGTGCACATTCTACACTTCCTGCCTGGCCAAAAAATGTCACACACTAACACAATCTTGTTGTACTGCCTTGAGATTTGATTACCGACGTGGCATGGTTTTGTTAAGCTTAGGCGATGTCACAACAACATGGATTTTTGTCCACAGTCACATTCATTGTATAACCAAGAATTTATCAAAAAATATTGATGCCAGCACTGCGGGAAGTCTTCTCCGACACAACCCAAAGATCCTCAGTGCGGCTCAGGTCTAGTTTATTTGTCCCTGTTTGCAGCTTCACGCAACACCTCCTCCCAGCTATGAGCTCTCTCTCTCTCCCACCGCTGCCTGCTAAGACGCTGGTCACGTCTTTGCAGGAAGACAACAGCGTGGGGGAACGGCAGCTGCCGACAGTCCCAAGACCTCGTCACAATGACGTCAGTTCTGGAGTTAACCCCTAACTGCGACCAATGGTGGAGATAGGGGGTTCATTGGAACCCCCTATCTCCCGATCCGCGGCAGCTATCGGTTGGTTAATGTTTGGTATCTTTGGATCGACCAGAGCATGGCCTTTCCAACAATACCAAACATGACAATGTTAAAAATTATAAAAAATTAAAATATAAAAAAAAAATAAACAGGTTTTTTTGTTTTGTTTTGTTAATGCAGCAATATTGTTCCCATTTCAATTATAATGTGAACAATGATGCTGCACTAAGGATTTTTGTATGGGGTGCGTTTGTTAAAAATAGTGTAATTTTCACCCAAAAAAATATAACAAGTCCCCTTTTCAATTTTTTTTAACAAACGCAACTCATAAAATATAACCGCAAACACTCGCATGTTAAAATGTGAAAAAAACACTTTACACCTTGTAAAACAAACATTGAAAATTCTAATTTTATTGCATTTTTTGTTATAATATACAGACAGGACATGACGCATACATATGATAATGATATATTATGAATCATCTGCCGAGTCTGCCAGGAAAGAACGATATATAACATGTCTGGGTCATATTATAAAATAAGGCTTCAAAAAAACGCGTTTAAACAAGAGGAGCGAAACTGTTAAAAATTAGCTCAGCAGCAGACCGCAGTGCCGCACACAGGCGTGAAGGGAAGCCGTGAAATGCCTCAGCAGCGAAAGGGTTAATTTTTTTTTTTGTCTGTTTTAAATCATTTTTTTTTTTTTCGTTTCAGATCATTTTGATCAACTATTTTTCCGTTTTAAAACCGTTTTGTTCTGGTTTTTATTTTTAAAGTCAGACCATTCGGGTCAGTTTAGCGTTTTTTAAATCGTTTTGTTCATTTTTTTTTGTTCCTTGGCTTTCATACCATTTTTAATGTGATTAAATAAAGTTGTGAAATGTATATTCATAAGAAAAAAAGGATCTTTATTTAATTAAAAAAAACCACGATAGAATCGCCAGAATTATCGTATCGACAGAATGAATTATCGGATCCGAAAAACAAACCAAAAATTTATTATAAAAAAATATATAAAGTATAAAAAAGTAAACCATAGTAGTTTACATCAAAACAAATAGAGTTAGACACTTTGAAACGAGGAGAACAGACGTTCCGAAAAAACGAAAATTTCCGAAATCACGAAAAGTCGATACAAAAAACGAGCAAAGTGACACGAAAATACGAAAAATGGTCGAGGAGAACAGACGTTCCGAAAAAACAAAAAGTCCCGAAATCACGAAAAGTCGATACAAAAAACGAGCAAAGTGACACGAAAATACGAAAAATGGTCGATATTCCGAAACAAAAATGTACACGAAAAACGAGTCGAGCCGAACCGAATCGAAACAGAAATCGGCCTAAACGAGCCGAATCGAAAAGTTTAAACATCCGAACAAATCGAACCGAATCGAACCGAAAAAAAAATCGGTGCACAAGCCTACCCGGCGGGCGCACGTCATCATGCCGCGCCCCGCCTCATGGTCAGCCCTGCGAGCTCTGGAAGCTAGCACAACTCCTGGCACCCAGCTTGTCGATGGCACCGCTGGGTGCTGGGGCCCCCTCTGAGCCCCAGACGTGACAGATACGGTCATGCACACCACACATTACTGTGAGTTTTATTGCTGTGAAACTGTGTTATGTCCTCCTTTTTTTTTGGAAGGGGGTCAAAAGCTGTTAGAGGTTGAGTCAGCTTACGGGGGGGCATCGTAAGGTTCAGTAAGGGGCCCCCATCATTTCTGATGGCTGCCCTGCATGTTCGACGGCAATGAAATTCCCCATAGAGAAGCAATAGTTCATCTATTCAGAGACAATGAACTGCAGAGAAATGTCAGTGAAATGCCCTGCTGTTCGGTGTTCTCATTCGGCAGGTTTATTCAAGTGAATCCCATAGGTTTTAATGTTAAAAATATTCCCGTTTTTAATCAATATCTAATAAATCATTAATTTTTTTAATCTGCAGCAAAAAGTCCCTTTATTTCTAGATTTTTTAGGATCTTTTAGACATTTTTTGGGATTTTTCCAGCAAAATTTTTTTCCCTAATTTTTTAAAGCGTTTTTTCATTTTTCTGTAACAGCCCTTTTTATTATCATTCATTGGATTTTATATGTAAGTTCCAGATATTTTCGTTCAGTAGTTCTTTTGCAAACAGCGTTTCAATTTTCACACTATCAATCATATTGGTTTTTTTTCACCCTGTTCGTCGGCTTGTCTGCTTTTTCTGACGGCTTCTCTGCGCTGTGATCCGCAACTCAGTGACTCTTTCCAGTGTGTTTTTTGTGGTTTTCCGGTGGGTTTTCGGCAGGATTGCGGCGGGTTGGTGGCAGGTTTTCCCTGCACTCCGGGGACCCTGCGGTGAATGCTGATTCCCCAAAGTGCAGGGAAGTGCGGGGAACGAGAGAGCACTGAAATGTCGGCGACGTTTCGGTGCTCTCTGAATAACCTCCATGGTGTTAAGTGATTTTACAGATGGAAATGTTGCAGTTGATGATCCGTGTGTTGAAACCATGTCCTGTTTGCAGAACGATCCTCTATAAGAAGCATGATCCTCTATAAGAAGCACAATCCTCTATAAGAAGCACGATCCTCTATAAGAAGCACGGGGGCAATAAGATAAGGAGAGGTATTTCCTTTTCTACATCAGGCCTCCTCCTCAATAACAAACATAGTAAAACTATACATAGCAAGCAAACCAGCCTGTTTAACGTGCAACAAAACATAAACCACTTTCACTGAATGTTCCTTCACAATTCAATTCTATACCACACTTTCTTATCTCCCTTTCCATCATTGATACCACTTACACAAAATAACCCCTTCACTGCCACAAACGTGTTTATACGTGCTGCCGCTGAAAAACATTACAAAATAAAATGAAATTTAGCACTTGAAACTCCACTTACTCATCAGCGTAAAGGAGGAATGATGTCCCTTGAAACTCCACTTACTCGTCAGTGTAAAGGAGGAATGATGTCCCTTGAAACTCCACTTACTCGTCAGCGTAAAGGAGGAATGATGTCCCTTGAAACTCCACTTACTCGTCAGCGTAAAGGAGGAATGATGTCCCTTGAAACTCCACTTACTCGTCAGTGTAAAGGGGGAATGATGTCCCTTGAAACTCCACTTACTCGTCAGCGTAAAGGAGGAATGATGTCCCTTGAAACTCCACTTACTCATCAGGGTAAAGGGGGAATGATGTCCCTTGAAACTCCACTTACTCGTCAGCGTAAAGGAGGAATGATGTCCCTTGAAACTCCACTTACTCATCAGGGTAAAGGGGGAATGATGTCCCTTGAAACTCCACTTACTCGTCAGCGTAAAGGAGGAATGATGTCCCTTGAAACTCCACTTACTCATCAGGGTAAAGGGGGAATGATGTCCCTTGAAACTCCACTTACTCATCAGGGTAAAGGGGGAATGATGTCCCTTGAAACTCCACTTACTCATCAGCGTAAAGGAGGAATGATGTCCCTTGAAACACCACTTACTCGTCAGCGTAAAGGAGGAATGATGTCCCTTGAAACTCCACTTACTCGTCAGCGTAAAGGAGGAATGATGTCCCTTGAAACTCCACTTACTCGTCAGCGTAAAGGAGGAATGATGTCCCTTGAAACTCCACTTACTCGTCAGGGTAAAGGGGGAATGATGTCCCTTGAAACTCCACTTACTCGTCAGCGTAAAGGAGGAATGATGTCCCTTGAAACTCCACTTACTCGTCAGCGTAAAGGAGGAATGATGTCCCTTGAAACTCCACTTACTCATCAGCGTAAAGGAGGAATGATGTCCCTTGAAACTCCACTTACTCATCAGCGTAAAGGAGGAATGATGTCCCTTGAAACTCCACTTACTCATCAGGGTAAAGGAGGAATGATGTCCCTTGAAACTCCACTTACTCATCAGGGTAAAGGGGGAATGATGTCCCTTGAAACTCCACTTACTCGTCAGCGTAAAGGAGGAATGATGTCCCTTGAAACTCCACTTACTCATCAGCGTAAAGGAGGAATGATGTCCCTTGAAACTCCACTTACTCATCAGCGTAAAGGGGAATGATGTCCCTTGAAACTCCACTTACTCGTCAGCGTAAAGGAGGAATGATGTCCCTTGAAACTCCACTTACTTATCAGGGTAAAGGGGGAATGATGTCCCTTGAAACTCCACTTACTCGTCAGCGTAAAGGAGGAATGATGTCCCTTGAAACTCCACTTACTCGTCAGCGTAAAGGAGGAATGATGTCCCTTGAAACTCCACTTACTCGTCAGCGTAAAGGAGGAATGATGTCCCTTGAAACTCCACTTACTCATCAGCGTAAAGGAGGAATGATGTCCCTTGAAACTCCACTTACTTATCAGCGTAAAGGGGGAATGATGTCCCTTGAAACTCCACTTACTCGTCAGCGTAAAGGAGGAATGATGTCCTTGAAACTCCACTTACTCGTCAGCGTAAAGGGGAATGATGTCCCTTGAAACTCCACTTACTCGTCAGTGTAAAGGAGGAATGATGTCCCTTGAAACTCCACTTACTCATCAGCGTAAAGGAGGAATGATGTCCCTTGAAACTCCACTTACTTATCAGCGTAAAGGGGAATGATGTCCCTTGAAACTCCACTTACTCGTCAGCGTAAAGAGGAATGATGTCCCTTGAAACTCCACTTACTCATCAGCGTAAAGGAGGAATGATGTCCCTTGAAACTCCACTTACTCGTCAGCGTAAAGGGGAATGATGTCCCTTGAAACTCCACTTACTCGTCAGCGTAAAGGAGGAATGATGTCCCTTGAAACTCCACTTACTCATCAGCGTAAAGGGGAATGATGTCCCTTGAAACTCCACTTACTCATCAGCGTAAAGGAGGAATGATGTCCCTTGAACTCCACTTACTTATCAGCGTAAAGGGGAATGATGTCCCTTGAAACTCCACTTACTCGTCAGCGTAAAGGAGGAATGATGTCCCTTGAAACTCCACTTACTCGTCAGTGTAAAGGGGGAATGATGTCCCTTGAAACTCCACTTACTCGTCAGCGTAAAGGAGGAATGATGTCCCTTGAAACTCCACATACTTATCAGTGTAAAGGAGGAATGATGTCCCTTGAAACTCCACTTACTCGTCAGGGTAAAGGGGAATGATGTCCCTTGAAACTCCACTTACTCGTCAGCGTAAAGGAGGAATGATGTCCCTGAAACTCCACTTACTCGTCAGCGTAAAGGAGAATGATGTCCCTTGAAACTCCACTTACTCATCAGCGTAAAGGGGGAATGATGTCCCTTGAAACTCCACTTACTCGTCAGCGTAAAGGAGGAATGATGTCCCTTGAAACTCCACTTACTCATCAGTGTAAAGGGGGAATGATGTCCCTTGAAACTCCACTTACTCATCAGGGTAAAGGAGGAATGATGTCCCTTGAAACTCCACTTACTCATCAGCGTAAAGGAGGAATGATGTCCCTTGAAACTCCACTTACTCATCAGGGTAAAGGAGGAATGATGTCCCTTGAAACTCCACTTACTCATCAGGGTAAAGGGGGAATGATGTCCCTTGAAACTCCACTTACTCGTCAGCGTAAAGGAGGAATGATGTCCCTTGAAACTCCACTTACTCGTCAGCGTAAAGGAGGAATGATGTCCCTTGAAACTCCACTTACTCATCAGCGTAAAGGAGGAATGATGTCCCTTGAAACTCCACTTACTCATCAGCGTAAAGGAGGAATGATGTCCCTTGAAACTCCACTTACTCATCAGGTAAAGGAGGAATGATGTCCCTTGAAACTCCACTTACTCATCAGGGTAAAGGGGGAATGATGTCCCTTGAAACTCCACTTACTCGTCAGCGTAAAGGAGGAATGATGTCCTTGAAACTCCACTTACTTATCAGGGTAAAGGGGGAATGATGTCCCTTGAAACTCCACTTACTCGTCAGCGTAAAGGAGGAATGATGTCCCTTGAAACTCCACTTACTCGTCAGCGTAAAGGAGGAATGATGTCCCTTGAAACTCCACTTACTCGTCAGCGTAAAGGAGGAATGATGTCCCTTGAAACTCCACTTACTCATCAGCGTAAAGGAGGAATGATGTTCCCTTGAAACTCCACTTACTCATCAGGGTAAAGGAGGAATGATGTCCCTTGAAACTCCACTTACTCGTCAGCGTAAAGGAGGAATGATGTCCCTTGAAACTCCACTTACTCGTCAGCGTAAAGGAGGAATGATGTCCCTTGAAACTCCACTTACTCATCAGCGTAAAGGAGGAATGATGTCCCTTGAAACTCCACTTACTCATCAGGGTAAAGGGGGAATGATGTCCTCTTGAAACTCCACTTACTCGTCAGCGTAAAGGAGAATGATGTCCCTTGAAACTCCACTTACTTATCAGGGTAAAGGGGGAATGATGTCCCTTGAAACTCCACTTACTCGTCAGCGTAAAGGAGGAATGATGTCCCTTGAAACTCCACTTACTCGTCAGCGTAAAGGAGGAATGATGTCCCTTGAAACTCCACTTACTCATCAGCGTAAAGGAGGAATGATGTCCCTTGAAACTCCACTTACTCATCAGCGTAAAGGAGGAATGATGTCCCTTGAAACTCCACTTACTCGTCAGCGTAAAGGAGGAATGATGTCCCTTGAAACTCCACTTACTTATCAGCGTAAAGGGGGAATGATGTCCCTTGAAACTCCACTTACTCGTCAGCGTAAAGGAGGAATGATGTCCCTTGAAACTCCACTTACTCGTCAGCGTAAAGGGGGAATGATGTCCCTTGAAACTCCACTTACTCGTCAGTGTAAAGGAGGAATGATGTCCCTTGAAACTCCACTTACTCATCAGCGTAAAGGAGGAATGATGTCCCTTGAAACTTCACTTACTTATCAGCGTAAAGGGGGAATGATGTCCCTTGAAACTCCACTTACTCGTCAGCGTAAAGGAGGAATGATGTCCCTTGAAACTCCACTTACTCGTCAGCGTAAAGGGGGAATGATGTCCCTTGAAACTCCACTTACTCGTCAGCGTAAAGGAGGAATGATGTCCCTTTAAACTCCACTTACTTATCAGCGTAAAGGGGGAATGATGTCCCTTGAAACTCCACTTACTCGTCAGCGTAAAGGAGGAATGATGACCCTTGAAACTCCACTTACTCGTCAGCGTAAAGGGGGAATGATGTCCCTTGAAACTCCACTTACTCGTCAGCGTAAAGGAGGAATGATGTCCCTTGAACCTCAACTTACTCGTCAGTGTAAAGGGGAATGTGTCCCTTGAAACTCCACATACTTATCAGTGTAAAGGGGAATGATGTCCCTTGAAGCTCCACTTACTCATCAGTGTAAAGGGGGAATGATGTCCCTTGAAACTCCACTTACTCATCAGTGTAAAGGAGGAATGATGTCCCTTGAAGCTCCACTTACTCGGAGTCGTCAGCGTAAAGGGGGAATGATGTCCCTTGAACCTCCACTTACTCGTCAGCGTAAAGGGGAATGATGTCCCTTGAACCTCCACTTACTCGTCAGTGTAAAGGAGGAATGATGTCCCTTGAAACTCCACTTACTCGTCAGTGTAAAGGAGGAATGATGTCCCTTGAACCTCAACTTACTCGTCAGTGTAAAGGGGAATGTGTCCCTTGAAGCTCCACTAAGGCTAGGGTCAGACTAGCGCACTTTAAACGTGCGTTCTGGCGCACTTAATTACGGCCGCACTAGCAGCAAATGACGGGCAATGACGGCCAATATACGAAGTACGGTCGCACGAAAGTCCGGGCGTGCAACACAAGTGGCAAACGAACGCATTTTGTCGAAAACGTGAAACCACTAGTACGGTTGTACAGAGTGCGCTGCGTCCGCTAGCGGCGTGTTTGCGTGATTTGGAGATGTCAGACACTGCTAATGTCCGGCCAACATAACGTCCAGACGCAAAGTGTTTTATTGATGATCCGTACAAAATCACGAACGCAAATGCGCATCGTATGACCGCTATCGCGTACTCCGTGAAAAAATGCCTCCATTTGTTCGAACGCACTTTTTCACAGACAACGCGAAAATGCGTTCGTCTGACCCTAGCCTTACTCGGAGTCGTCAGCGTAAAGGGGAATGATGTCCCTTGAAACTCCACTTACTCATCAGCGTAAAGGAGGAATGATGTCCCTTGAAACTCCACTTACTCATCAGTGTAAAGGGGGAATGATGTCCCTTGAAACTCCACTTACTTATCAGCGTAAAGGAGGAATGATGTCCCTTGAAACTCCACTTACTCATCAGTGTAAAGGGGAATGATGTCCCTTGAAACTCCACTTACTCGTCAGCGTAAAGGAGGAATGATGTCCCTTGAAACTCCACTTACTCGTCAGCGTAAAGGAGGAATGATGTCCCTTGAAACTCCACTTACTCATCAGTGTAAAGGGGGAATGATGTCCCTTGAAACTCCACTTACTCATCAGTGTAAAGGAGGAATGATGTCCCTTGAAACTCCACTTACTCATCAGTGTAAAGGGGGAATGATGTCCCTTGAAACTCCACTTACTCGTCAGCGTAAAGGAGGAATGATGTCCCTTGAAACTCCACTTACTCGTCAGCGTAAAGGAGGAATGATGTCCCTTGAAACTCCACTTACTTATCAGCGTAAAGGAGGAATGATGTCCCTTGAAACTCCACTTACTCATCAGCGTAAAGGGGGAATGATGTCCCTTGAAACTCCACTTACTCATCAGCGTAAAGGGGGAATGATGTCCCTTGAAACTCCACTTACTCATCAGTGTAAAGGGGGAATGATGTCCCTTGAAACTCCACTTACTCGTCAGCGTAAGGAGGAATGATGTCCCTTGAAACTCCACTACTCATCAGCGTAAAGGAGGAATGATGTCCCTTGAAACTCCACTTACTCGTCAGCGTAAAGGGGAATGATGTCCCTTGAAACTCCACTTACTCATCAGTGTAAAGGGGAATGATGTCCCTTGAAACTCCACTTACTCATCAGTGTAAAGGGGGAATGATGTCCCTTGAAACTCCACTTACTCATCAGTGTAAAGGGGAATGATGTCCTTGAAACTCCACTTACTCATCAGTGTAAAGGGGAATGATGTCCTTGAAACTCCACTTACTCATCAGTGTAAAGGGGGAATGATGTCCCTTGAAACTCCACTTACTCATCAGCGTAAAGGAGGAATGATGTCCCTTGAAACTCCACTTACTCATCAGCGTAAAGGGGAATGATGTCCCTTGAACTCCACTTACTCATCAGTGTAAAGGGGAATGATGTCCTTGAAACTCCACTTACTCGTCAGCGTAAAGGAGGAATGATGTCCCTTGAAACTCCACTTACTCGTCAGCGTAAAGGAGGAATGATGTCCCTTGAAACTCCACTTACTCGTCAGCGTAAAGGGGGAATGATGTCCCTTGAAACTCCACTTACTCATCAGTGTAAAGGGGGAATGATGTCCCTTGAAACTCCACTTACTCATCAGTGTAAAGGGGGAATGATGTCCCTTGAAACTCCACTTACTCATCAGCGTAAAGGAGGAATGATGTCCCTTGAAACTCCACTTACTCATCAGTGTAAAGGGGGAATTCCTGGGGGTATCCCTATGATTTCCCTCATTTAGACCTCACTCTTGTCACCCTCCATGACTGCAAACGAGCTGGAAGGAGCAGCCCCCCCCCCCTACTGTAACAAAACGTTCATTAAACTTTACTGCTGCAGCACAGCAGACAGGGAGAGGGCAGAATACTGGGAGAGCGCTGGGATCAGTTACTACTGCATAGGGATAAGATTCGGGGGGCACAGCTGCTGACTCCTCCTGTAATACCTGGTGGATCACCCCCAGAGGCAACACGTTTTATATTCAGGAATGGCAATTTTAGGAATCTGCATTCCCAGAAGTGGCTCCAAAATATCTGAGTGATTAGGATGTAGCCGGCACCTCGCAGACCAGCTAGGATTAAGTGCACCTGTCACGTCGAAGAGTTGGGCTCGGTTGAATCACTCGCAGTCCCTATATACTCTTTAAACGTGCTGGCATTTTAATGCATTGTATGGGTAATTTCTGAGTAATTCCCGGTTTCCGATTGGCCTTCGCTCACTTCCCGTGGAATGCTGAGGAAGTGAGTGATGGCTGTCAGCCTGTCAGTAGCAGAGACGTCCTAAAGGAGAACCCTCCACTCGATATGACGCAACAGAAGGTCACTAATGGTGCTCTGTGCAAGCGATACCACTCAGAGATGCCCAAGCAGGAGGAAGACGGGAGACAGGGGTGCGCGCCTGCGCGGCTCCCATCTCATCAAGGGATGGACATCACATCTATCTTTATGTTCTGACGGATCGATCATTTGATTGGAAATTGCAGGGGTGGCCAATGTATCGCCTGCAGCTGCACTTTATCTAAGGGATACATAGGTCATTGTGTTTTGGTACTATTTCATTTTTCCAGTATTTCATTCTTGGTTGTTTTTTTTTGGCCAATCGTTATAATTTCAGGCCGGTATAAATTATTGCCTATTATACAATCGCCTTGACATAAATCACCCTGAATTGTAATATCACTCTCATATAAAGTATTCCCAGAATTATTTCATGCTGATATTTATTTATTTATAAAGTATTTTCCCGGGAAGATACATTGAGATATAAAACCCCTTTATATAATATCAGACTGATATTGTAAGGGTCCTAGCCGCCGTAGAAAGCCTAAATCCAGCGCCGCCTCGTAGTGCTGAGCCTTTCAGCAGTCATTCTCAAGAATCACCTCTGCCTGTGCAGTGCTCAGGTGCTGCCTAATTCACCTTAATGCTCCCTGCACAAAACTGGACCACACCTGGTTTCCAATGCTTCCACATCTCCTTGGAATCTCCAAGCTGTAAGGAGCTAAGCGTGTCTTCTCCACATCACCTGAATTCCAACTCGCTTACCCGCTGGACTTTTTCTTAAAAAACAATTTGATACTTTGCTGGACCCCCCCCCCCCCCCCATACTATCAGGGTCACTCTTGCGACAAACCTTCTGGACTTCTTGTTTCTCGCTGGATTCGCCTGGATTACGAGGATTTATTTTGCAGTGCACTCTGAGGACTAAGTTAAAACCTTAAAAGACTTCTTCATTGTACGTGTATATATAGTCAGCATATTCCGTATTCCTTAACTCTTCTGTATCTTTTGTTTGAGAAAGGATTTTACCAGGAAGGATACATTGAGATTTCTCTCGTTTTCAAGTATGTCCTGGGTGGCGAGTATGTACCGCTAGGTGTCTTGCCCAAGGACACTTACTGGAGAGGTGCTCTGGCTGGGATCGAACCCATGTCTCCACAGGCTCTCTCCACGCAGAGCGGTGATGTTACCTCTACTCCATCCAGCCGGGAAATCTCTGCAAAATTATAAATTCCCTCTGACCATCACCTGCAATCTGTATATCCTATATCTCACCCCTCTTTATTGTAACCTCACTCTGATATTAACCCCTCCTATTATATTAACCCCTCTTATTGTAACATCACTCTGATATTAACCCCTCCTATTATATTAACCCCTCCTATTATATTAACCCCTCTTATTATAACATCACTCTGATATTAACCCCTCCTATTATATTAACCCCTCTTATTGTAACATCACTCTGATATTAACCCCTCCTATTATATTAACCCCTCCTATTATATTAACCCCTCTTATTATAACATCACTCTGATATTAACCCCTCTTATTATATTAACCCTTCCCATTATATTAACCCCTCCCATTATATTAACACCTCCTATTGTAACATCACTCTGATATTAACCCCTCCTATTATATTAACCCCTCCTATTATATTAACCCCTCCCATTATATTAACACCTCTTATTGTAACATCACTCTGATATTAACCCCTCATTATATTAACCCCTCCTATTATATTAACCCCTCCTATTATATTAACCCCTCCCATTATATTAACACCTCTTATTGTAACATCACTCTGATATTAACTCCCTCCTAATATTTATATTTATTTATAAAGTATTTTACCAAGAAGGATACATTGAGATTTCTCTCGTTTTCAAGTATGTCCTGGGTTCAAGAACATTGAAGTGTTACAGTAACAGAAATACAAAGTTACAGTTACAAGTACTTATACAGCGCCAACAGATTCCGTAGCGCTTTACAGTGAGGAAGCACAAACAGCAGACTTACACGATGCAAGAGGAAATACAACCCTGGTCATGGGATAACTGTCCAGGTTATACATCACTTTAAACCAAGAGCTCAGGCAGGGCAACTCTTGTTATAAGTAACATCACTCTGATATTAACCCCACTTACTATAATTTATAACATCAACCTGACATCAAACCGCTCCTTTTATAATATCACCCTAATATTAACTCCCTTCAAATACATTAACCCTTCTTATTATATCATCACCCCACCTCTTCTTATATCACTCCGATTTGTAACACTAAATATCACATAATGTTTACACATTACAGCCCCTATTACACTCTTGGCAAATGAACATTGCGTGCAGGAATCGATGGGCAGACTGTTTTTTTCACGGGATTTAGTCAATCAGAATTAAGAACCACCATTTTCTAGGTTTCGGTTGTTGCGCCTGTCAAAGTCAATCTGCGTATATGTGCTGCTTTTTTTTTGTGCAGGTTCATTTGGTTTCGGCCAGAACGTTCAGATTGTAAATTAACACCAGGTTTTCAAAGACGTTATGATACTTCACGCAAACGTCGTTCGTACGACGTTGCGCCAAGATCGTAATACCATCCGCTTGAACGCATTCGCGCTGACAATGGTAAGTATGGGAAACGCACTTGCGTTCGCGCAGGGTCAATCGCGGTAGATGCTAACGCGCATCGTTTGCGCGAACGTCGTAATACGACGTTCCGCGCAAATGGTTTTGTCCTCATGCAAAAGTGCATTTGCGCGCACGCAAATGCGCTGCACGAGGATTGTAATAGGGGCCTACGTATTTACAGGTGTGTGTGTGTGTGTGTGTGTATAAAATACACAAGAAGGGCAGCACTCCACCATTGTCGCTGTTGGCAGACTTAAGCAATTCATGGCCATTCATTGCAAACTAAATTTCCACCATTTTTCAACAGCGCTCAGTGTTAAAAACCTTGTAAAAATCTTGAAACGGTTAAGAACCACAGTGATTCTGATGGGGATAAGAATTGTTGTAAGCATTTAAAGGGTTAAGGCTAGGGTCAGACGAACGCATTTTTCGCGTTGTCCGTGAAAAGTGCGTTCGAACGAATGGACGTATTTTTTCATGGAGTACGCGATAGCGGTCATACGATGCGCATTTTCGTCCGTGATTTTGTACGGATCATCAATAAAACACTTTTTGCATCTGGACGTTATGTTGGCCGGACATTAGCAGCGTCTAACGTCTCCCAATCACGCACACACGCCGCTAGCGGACGCAGCGCACTTTGTACGTCAGTACTAGTGGTTTGACGTTCTCGAAAAAATGCGTTCGTTTTCCACTTTCATGCGGCCGTTCTTCAAATGCTGCCCGGCATTGGACGTCATTTGCTGCTAACGTGGGCGTGATTAAGGCTAAGGTCAGACGAACGCAGTTTTAACGTGCGTTTAGCCGCACGAAATCACGGCCGTGCTAGCAGCAAATGACGTCCAATGCCGGGGAACACACGAAGTACGGCCGCACGAAAGTTCGTCCGCGCAACGCAAGTGGCAAACGAACGCATTTTTTCGAGAACGTCAAACCGCTAGTACGGACGTACAGAGTGCGCTGCGTCCGCTAGCGGCGTGTGTGCGTGATTGGGAGACGTCAGACGCTGCTAATGTCCGGCCAACATAACGTCCAGACGCAAAAGGGTTTTATTGATGATCCGTACAAAATCACGGACGAAAATGCGCATCGTATGACCGCTATCGCGTATTCCGTGAAAAAATGCGTCCATTCGTTCGAACGCACTTTTTCACGAACAACGTGAAAAATGCGTTCGTCTGACCCTAGCCTAAGTGCGGCTAAACGCACGTTAACACTGCGCTCGTCTGACCCCAGCGTTAATCTGGTAAAATCTCAATGTTTAAATGTATTTAGCTGTTGTTTCTCTTGCATTCTTGAACATGATGTTTGGCGTGATCTCCTCTTGGTTTGAGATATTATATATATCATTTTTTATGAGTTCAAGCGATTTCAGGCTCATGTTTGGAACGTGATGTGCATGTCATGACTCGTAAGAAAATAAAAGGCTTCCGTCATGATTGTTTTATTCTTCTGCTTTTTAAATACATGACCTTTTCAAAGCAGCTTTATTTAAAAATAGAGAAAGGAAGAAAAGGTTCCAAATAATTAATGGTCTGTTAGCTGCAGGTGTCAAGAATTCCGTGTCCTGCACTTTGCATTTGGAATAATCTAAAAGAAAAATAACATTCATCTGCTTTCACACGCGCTAATAGAAACGCGTCAATGAAAATGTGAGCGAGACGGGAAAAAAATAACAGAAAATACAGAAATGTTCAGGTTTGCACCGCTTTACAGGCAGAAAATAACCAGAGGTACGTGTTGTTTCTTCAGCTTGAATAATTTGGGGGTGAAATTTGGAATTTAGTTGCAACTTTCGCCATTTGAAGAATAGTGACGCTTGATGCACTTAACCCCTTCACACCCAAAATCGAGTTCTTTCTATTTTGTAATGTTGAAAAGCATTCATTAGCGTGTCAAAAGACAATTATTCGCACCATTTTAAAGCAGGATTAGTGGTTCCCTTTTGGAGAAACAAAATCCTTTGTTTTAGGTGTCTCCAAGCACCCCCAGGCTGGAGAGACATAAAACCAGCTGCAAATAGAAGCCCAATCCTCACTGTAACATAAACCTCAACAAACTTTACTGCTGCATTACAGCTGCCAGGGATTTGTCAGAATACAGGGAGCGCTCTGGAGTCACTCGCTGCTGTCCAGGGATAAGATTCAGGGGGTTATAATGAGTGTAAATCCCTGTACAGTACAGATACAAGGTGTTACTGTAATCTCCCGTTTCAGGCATTATGTCACATACAGATATTATTTCTTTATTCTATTGGTATTTGTTGGAAGCTGCATTGCTAATAATCTCATTATGATCACTAGAAATCACCAAAAGCAGCAGATCTCAACGTTTTTATTACTTATCTTTATCACAGTTACTGTATCTAACACAAAGGACTTTTCTGCCTGTATGATAATAATGCAGACCCCAATTTGAAATTGTGTAAGATAAGGGACACCATCTAGATCTCAGAAAATTACACTTCAACAACGTTTCTGTAGAGGATAAACAAATACACGAAGAATGAAAAATGAGCAAATTCACATTATTTTTATATTCACAGAATAATAATTTCTGTACAAAACGTAATTAACTTCACATCCCATGTTTCAAAGAAATGTTATAAAAAAATTTCCTAAAAAAAATAAAATGTTTGGTAGTGAAGGGGTTAATATCAGAGTGATACTTACAGAGTTATTCAAAGAGATCCGAATGGCTGGAGAATGGTAACCGAACAGTGAAAATCAGCGTTTGGTTACCTTTCCTGGCCATTCGGCTATCCAGAGAGCAGGCAATTCGCCAAATCCTGGCGAATTGCCTGCACATACGGTGCCTGTTCGGTGCCTGGTCGAGGGCAGTGAAATCCCCATAGAGAAGCAATGCTTCGGCTATTTAGAGAACACAAACCAGCAGAGAAAGGTTCCCGAAATGCCCTGCCATTCGGTGGTTTTATTCAGGAGAATCCCATAGGCTTTAATGTTAAAAATATTCCCGTTTTAATTCAATATCTAATAAACCGTTTATTATTTTATTCCGCAGCAAAATGTCTCTTTATTTATAGATTTTTCAAACGTTTTTTTTTCTTTTTTCTGTAACAGCCCTTTTTATTATCATTCATTGGATCTTATAGGTAAATTTCAGACATTTTCGTTCTGTAGTTTCTTTGCAAACAGCGTTTCACTTTTCAAACATTCAAGCGTACTGTTTTTTTTGGGGGTTTTTTTGTCACTCCATTCGTCTGCGGTGTCGGGTTTTTCCGGCGGCCGCTCTGCGCTCTGTTCGGCTCCTGCTCGGGTTTCTCCGAAAGTTCGTCCGCGCAACGCAAGTGGCAAACGAACGCATTTTTTCGAGAACCTCAAACCGCTACTACTGACGTACAGAGTGCGCTGCGTCCGCATAGCGGCGTGTGTGCGTGATTAGGAGACGTCAGACGCTGCTAATGTCCGGCCAACATAACGTCCAGACGCAAAAAGGGTTTTATTGATGATCCGTACAAAATCACGGACGAAAATGCGCATCGTATGACCGCTATCGTGTATTCCGTGAAAAAATACGTCCATTCGTTCGAACGCACTTTTTCACGGACGACGCGAAAAATGCGTTCGTCTGACCCTAGCCTGAGCGCATTCTGCGCGCCTGCATAATGGACGGACGTACTGACGGAAGATACTGTAGACACCACACGGTCTGTTTTTTTGGACGGATGTAGAAAAAAAGGGAAATAGGGGAAATAAAATTAATTGACAGGTACAGTCAGCCAGACAAAAAAAACTTCTGGGCGTCAACGTGATGGACGTCGCAATTGCGCTATGTCTGGTGTCGTGTCATCCACACACAGACTGCTACGCGGACACGGCGCACTCTGGGCATCCGTCGTAGCGCCTTTACGTCGAGGCCTAAATGGCGTCCGTTGCCACCTGCATGGTGCGTGTGCACTTCAGTGCGCACATACTTCGTGTGTTGGTCTCTATTGATCACAAATCAATGCTACGACGGACGTTAAACTGTGCAGCGACACGGACGTGATGACTGCGTTCGTCTGACGCTAGCCTTGATAAATTTGGATTTAAAGCAAACAAAAACAAACTCCCTATAATAATTACCATTTATGAAATTTCAATAAACCTTTTTCAAGTTTCTTCTCATATATCAAAGTTGGAAACGGGCGCGGCGCTGCACCATGGCGAGAGACAACAAAATCAGCCACAAAGCAATGTAGCGTCAGTCCTGTCTGAAATATCCTTCCTTAGACAGACTTTTTATTAGATTTCAAAGAACTTATAGCCAATCAGCATACCCTGCAAGTCTTTTACTTGCATAGGATGTTAGCCTGTGGAATTTAGCCAGGGTTTCAAGCCTAAAATGTGGAATTCCCTTGTAGATCGGGATCCCATCCCCGCCATCATCCTCTTCACTTGGCACAGATCAGCAGCTGAACAAACACAGCACATGAGATAGAAAACAGGCTGCAGTGATCACATCTTAGTACCCGGCTCGCAGTAATAAAATAAAGTGGTATGTGTCGTCTGCCCCACAGATTATTATGGTCCTGTTAAATAAACCCTGAGGAATCCTACACGCAACGATAAACTTTTATAATGAAAAAAGAAGATAAAAAAATAAGAGAAAATCAAATTACACAGGAGTTGTAAGTTTTTATAAAGCGCTAAGGCTGGGGTCAGACGAGCGCACTATGTGTCACAACGCTGCGACGGATGCCAGGAGGCACGTCAGTACGAGTTAGGCTAGGGTCAGACTGAGGCAGTGCGAACGCGCGTTTAGGCGCACTTAATCACGGCCGTGCTAGCAGCAGATGCCGGGCAATGACGGCCAATATACGAAGTACGGTCGCACAAAAGTGCGGCCGCGCAACGCAAGCGGCAAACAAACGCATTTTTTCGAGAACGTGAAACCACTAGTACTGACGTACAGAGTGCGCTGCGTCCGCTAGCGGCGTGTGTGCGTGATTTGGAGATGTCAGACGCTGCTAATGTCCGGCCAACATAACGTCCAGACACAAAAAGTGTTTTATTGATGATTCGTACAAAATCACGGATGAAACTGCGCATCGTATGACCACTATTGCGTATTCCGTGAAAAAATACGTCCATTCGTTCGAACGCACTTTTTCACGGACAACGTGAAAAATGCGTTAGTCTGACCCTAGCCTTTGGGATGTGCGTTTCGGGTTTCGGAACTTTCACGAAATTTCCCGATTTGGACGATTTTCCGAAAATTTTCAGATCCGAAAACGGCAGATCCGAACCAAAACGAAAACTTTTCGAATGGACTAGAAATGTGTAAAATCGAAATTCATTTTCGTTCCATTCGTGATTTCGGTTCCATTTCAGTAATTTCGGACAACGTATTTTTCGGTTATATCGCTGATTCTGTAATTTTGTATCATTCCCATCTCAATGTATCCTTCTTGTAAAACATGAGAAATCTCAATGTATCCTTCCCGGGAAACCAGAGAAATCTCAATGTATCCTTCTTGTAAAACATGAGAAATCTCAATGTATCCTTCTTGTAAAACCAGAGAAATCTCAATGTATCCTTCCCGGGAAACCAGAGAAATCTCAATGTATCCTTCTTGTAAAACATGAGAAATCTCAATGTATCCTTCCCGGGAAACCAGAGAAATCTCAATGTATCCTGCTTGTAAACCCAGAGAAATCTCAATGTATCCTTCTTGTAAAACCAGAGAAATCTCAATGTATCCTTCCTGGAAAACCAGAGAAATCTCAATGTATCCTGCTTGTAAACCCAGAGAAATCTCAATGTATCCTTCTTGTAAAACATGAGAAATCTCAATGTATCCTTCCCGGGAAATCACGAAAAAAAAGTCAATACGAAAAATGAACCGAACCGAAACGGAAATCGGCCGAAACGAAAATTTACAAAATCCCAACGAACCGAAAGAAAAAAAAAAAATATCGGTGCACAAGTCTACTACGAGTGCACATAGTGCGCTCGTCTGACCCCGGCCATAGTACTTTTATAAAAACTTGCAACTCATGTTTAATTTGATTGCCACGCTGTAGCACGCGCACGAATTGCTTTGTGGGTGTGCTGCAGACATTCTGAAAGCCTCCCCGTCTAAGGCTAGGGTCAGACGAACGCATTTTCGCGTTGTCTGTGAAAAAGTGCGTTCGAACGAATGGACGTATGTTTTCACGGAATACGCGATAGCGGTCATACGATGCGCCTTTTCATCCGTGATTTTGTACGGATCATCAATAAAACCCTTTTTGTGTCTGGACGTTATGTTGGCCGGACATTAGCAGCGTCTGACGTCTCCCAATCACGCACACACGCCTCTAGCGGACGCAGCGCACTCTGTACGTCCGTACTAGCGGTTTGACGTTCTCGAAAAAATGCGTTCGTTTGCCACTTGCGTTGCGCGGCCGAACTTTCGTGCGGCCGTACTTCGTGTGTTCCCCGGAATTGGACGTCATTTGCTGCTAGCACGGCCGTGATTTTGTGCGTCTAAACGCACGTTAATACTGCGTTAGTCTGACCCTAGCCTAAGTGCTACGACGCGCGTTAAACGGGGCTGCAAAGCGTGAGCCTCCATAGTAGGATCGAGCCTTGCAGCACTGAGCACACTAACTGCATTCAGTGAGGTGGCAAGACGGGGATCAGAGTGGAAGGAACGTTCTGACCCCGGACTTATAAGTTCCGTAGCGCTGTACAATGGGTGTGACAGAATAACAAATATACATACAAGTTAAAACACGTAGGAGAGAGGACCCTGCCCAAGAGCTTACAATCTAAAGCTCGGGTCAGACGAGCGCAGTGTTCCCGTCCGTGTTGCCGCAAATTTTAACGTCTGTGGTAGCATACAATTATGATCAAAAGAGAACCACACACGAAGTACGTCCGCATAGAAGTGCGTACGCACAACGGACGCGGCAAACGGATGCAAGTTAGGCTAATGTCAGACGACCGCATTCTGTGCGGACTGTGCGTCCATGCACAACGGACGTACTTTCTGACTGATGACAAGGTAGTGGTCACACAGTCCGTTTTTGTGACTGACGTTTTTTTGACTGATGTAGATGGGAAAATAAATTAATATGAAAAACATTTTGTCCGTCGAAAATGCTGGACGTCAAAAACGCAGTCCGTCTGACTACGTTCCATCACTCACACACAAAGCTATGCAGACGTTGCGGCGTGGCGCAGTCTGTGCGTCCGTTCTAGCGGATTTACGTTCTTGCCTAACCTGCATCCGTTTGCCGCGTCCGTTATGCGTACTTCATGTGTGTGTCTCCATTGGTCATAATTATATGCTATAACGGACGTACAAATGTGCAACAACACGGACGTGATCAGTGCGCTCGTCTGACACGAGCATTCGGCAAGAACTTAAAACCACTAGAACGGACGTGCGTTATGTGCTACGTCCGCATAGCTTTGTGTGTGAGAGATGGAACGTAGTCAGACGGACTGCATTTTTAACGTCCAGCATTTTTGACGGACAAAATGGTTTTTCATATTAATTTTATTTCCCATCTATGTCAGTCAAAAAAACGTCAGTCACAAAATCGGACTTTGTGGCCACTACCGTGTCGCACAGTCGGCACAGAATGCGTTCGTCTGACCCCAGCCTTAGAGTTAAAGAAGACTAAGAACAGCTCCGTCTGGCAAAAACATACTTTTATTGGGCAATAAAGGAATCGTTCCACCATTATCAGATTCACTGAGATGATGTCATTTTGTCATAAGAGATGCATGACAGAAGCAAAGAGAAGACAAGGTGGCACCAAAGCATTTGATTGTCCAACCCTGCTCCAATGTCTAATTTCCCTCCAGATATCAAGTGTCACGTCCTGCTGGAGGGATAGAAATGAGACCCCAAAATTTACAGGGCCATCAGGTCACGAGGCAGCCGCCCATTCCCACATTTTCCACTGTTTAGGGGTGATTGATGGAACTGGTATGGAAACCAACTTGAGCCTCATGTGACATTTGGGCCCTTTCCCATCCGAGCGTTAAGGTAATGAGTGGGGCCATCATACATAAGGCAGCCATATTGTGTTGTGCGTTGGAAATTCAGGTATTAAAAATGTTTAAGGCAGTTGGATATTAATAACGATGCAGTCGAGGCAGCCACAAGTACATGGTGGACCTGAGGCAAACTATAGTGGTCTACAAGACCACCGACCAGCAAGACGTGTGTTTAGGGATGTCCCGATCCAATCCGATCCCTAGCATTAGGATCCAATAACTGCATTCTCCAGGGATCAAGGAACAGCATTTTGAAGAGGATCCGAAAACCTGAGTCTGAGAAATGCCAAGCAGGGAGACTCCAAGCTGTCCCACTGGGGCCGACATTGACAAGCGCCCTTTTCCCTGCCTGCTCGCGTGTCATGGAAGAGGCAGAGAAGACCCTGTGAGCCTCCAAGCTGGAGTCTGGGTACCTCTGCATTGACTCCCTCCATGACCCAAGAGTAGGTAGTGAAGACGCAGCGAAGGAAGGACGAGGCCCTGGGATTCTCTTTCATGAGGGAGCTGCCATCTGGCCACGTGATGTGCGGTTTTGGATCGTGACTCCGTATCGGGCAATCCCGAGTACCACATGACCCGGATTGGCTGGAACGTTGCGATCAGGGCATCCTTACATGAGTGCGCCATAAAATTTCATCCCCACCATTGGGCCTGCAGCTTGGGTCCCGCTTGGGCCTCCCTGCGTACAAAAACAACACACAAGAAGACAGGCTGCCGCTGAGATTTCATTACATTTCTGACAGGAAAAATGTCGAGTGCTGACCTTTTTAAAGAACGATTCCTTAACGGTTTCGATTTTGAGGCACACTATCCCTCGAACATGTACGTTTATGGCTTAGACTTTTGACTGAGCTCACACAGGCCAAGTTTTCCATTAACTTTACCCACCGCGCCTTCCCTGAATATTTAACCCTGAATAAACCTACTGCGTCCCGCCCGATACAGCTCCGTAGGATCCTGCGGCGCGGCCAAAACACAAGATTACATGTATTAATTACACGTAAATGGGAGTAATTTGCTCCTCTGAAGAAATATGTAAGAGGGAAAGAAAAAACTGCTTCTTTTTTTTTTGGTAAACTCCCTTCACCCCGTAGCAGACGGCGTCTCACCCTAAACATTACGTCTGCAAGACTCAGCCTGCACATGTCTCCGGGATCCCACGGCTCAGACGTCATTTATATTTATATATTTCATTGGCTTAAAACCAAAGCGTTGCACTTCCCACGACACCAGGGTTGGGGATCCCAAGGTCCTAATGCACTCTGGGGTGGACCCCCACAATTATGAGCATTGATTGCTTTACCCTAGGGATGTGCGTTTCTGGTTTCGGAATTTTCACGAAATTTCCCGATTCGTGCATTCGGATTTGGCCGATTTTTCCGAAAATTTTCAGATCCGAAAACGGCAGATCCGAACAAATTTTCGAGCCGAAACGAAAACTTTTCGGAATTTTCGAATGGACTAGAAATGTGTAAAATCGAAATTCATTTTCGTTCCATTCGTGATTTCGGTTCCATTTCAGTAATTTCGGACATCGTATTTATATCGCTGATTCTGTAATTAAATTTTGTATCATTCCCATCTCAATGTATCCTTCCTGGAAAACCAGAGAAATCTCAATGTATCCTTCTTGCAAAACCAGAGAAATCTCAATGTATCCTTCCTGTAAAACATGAGAAATCTCAATGTATCCTTCTTATAAAAAATGAGAAATCTCAATGTATCCTTCCTGTAAAACATGAGAAATCTCAATGTATCCTTCTTGTAAAAAATTAGAAATCTCAATGTATCCTTCTTGTAAAACATGAGAAATCTCAATGTATCCTTCTTGCAAAACCAGAGAAATCTCAATGTATCCTTCTTGTAAAACGTGAGAAATCTCAATGTATCCTTCTTGTAAAAAATGAGAAATCTCAATGTATCCTTCTAGTAAAACATGAGAAATCTCAATGTATCCTTCCTGGAAATCCAGAGAAATCTCAATGTATCCTTCTTGTAAAAAATTAGAAATCTCAATGTATCCTTCTTGCAAAACCAAAGAAATCTCAATGTATCCTTCTTGTAAAACATGAGAAATCTCAATGTATCCTTCTTGTAAAAAATTAGAAATCTCAATGTATCCTTCTAGTAAAACATGAGAAATCTCAATGTATCCTTCCTGGAAATCCAGAGAAATCTCAATGTATCCTTCATGTAAAAAATTAGAAATCTCAATGTATCCTTCTTGTAAAACATGAGAAATCTAAATGGCAAAATTATTGTATGCGAAAAACCATTAGTTTACGTCAAAACAAATAGACACTTTGAAACGAGGAGAACAGACTTTCCGAAAAACACGAAAATTTCCGAAATCACGAAAAAGTCAATACGAAAAACGAACCGAAACGAGTCGAAGTGAAAAAAAAATCGGTGCACAAGCCTACTTTACCCTGCGGCTGCGAGAATCGGGGAGCCTCGCCGCAGCTCACTGTTAAGTGAATAAACACCCTGGAGAGTCAGCTGCAAAGAACCTGGTGAACCGTTTTCTGGACGGAGATTCGGTTTCACGTCCCCGTCCTCCTTCACTCTCGGGATTGTAAATTAAGACTTTTTTCCCCCCATTTAGCCACTAGGGAAAGTGGAGACTTTTCTGGCTTTTCTGCAAAGCGCGGCGATAATTTATTCCCATATCGTCCTCGGCTCTTGGAGCTGCGGTTATGTAACGACAGGGACTAAAGAGGAATGTCCTTCAAGTGAATACTGATCTGTGTAATCAGTCACACACTTAACACTGGAAAAACCTCTTAGAGAAGCTCCAGCACCAGGAACATAATTTGTAGCAACGGCAGCACTTTAACCCCTGCAATACCAGGGGATAAAATAAACACAGATAATCGGTCTGTCCGTCCAAAGCTGTCTGTTGCTCTCACTGTCTAGACCAGGGTTCAGGAACCGTGTCCCTACAGATGTTGAGGAACTACATTTCCCATGAGTCACTGCCAACCTAACGAGTAGCTGAGTAGCATGGGAGATGTAGTTCTAAAACACCTGGGGCTCTATTACAGTCCTTGAGCAAACGTTATCGCGTGCGCAAAAACGCATTAACGCGAGGGGCAAAACCCTTTGCGTAGAATGTTGTATTACAATGTCCGCGCAAAGAATGTGCGTTAACGTCTACCGCGGGTGAACCTGCGCAAACCCTGCGTGAGCGTAACGTACGTTGCGCGTCCTATACTTAACATTGTGGGCGCAAACGCGTTCGTGCGCTGCTACGCGGATGGTATTACAAGCTATGCACAAAATTTAACGGACGACGTTTGTGCGCATAATTTTAACGTCTTTTAAAAGCTGGTGTTAACGGCAAATCTGAACATCCTGGCCGAAACCAAATAAAAAAATATACAGCACAGTATAGTTACACATTCTACACATACCCAAACAATAAAATGGAGAGGTTGTGCGTGTTTTTATTATTGCTGCAGCATATACACTCAGATTGATTTTGACAGGCGCAAAAACTTAACGGGAGACAATTGTGGTTCTTAATTCTGATTGTTTTTTCACGCGATTCAGCCAGTCCGCACACCGATTTCTGCGCACAACGTTAATGCTCGTGCGTTTTTGCGCATTTTTTTTTACGCGTGTAATTTTTTGACGGATGAAAAAATGTGCTCGGATTGTAATACCAGCGTTAATTTACACGCGTTAACGTTTAACGCTTCGCACAAAAATTCACGCGTTTAATGTGCATTTTTGCGCAAAGAATGCAATAGAGCCCCTGGTGGGCCAAGATTGCTGAACCTCGGTCTAGACAAACTTTTAGGCTAGGGTCAGACGAAAGCATTATTCCCCGCGAACGTGAAAAAGTGCGTCCGAACGCATTGACGTATTTTTTCACGGAATGCGCAAAAACAGTCAGACGACGCGCATTTTCGGGCGTGATTTTGTACGGATCGTCAATAAAACTCTTTTTGCGTCTGGACGTTATGTAGGCTGGACATTAGCAGCGTCTGACATCTCCTAATCACGCACACACGCCGCTATGCCGCAGCTGCGCACTCAGTAAGTCAGTACTAGCGGTTCAGCGTTCTCAAAAAAATGCGTTCAAATTCCACTTGCGTTGCGCGGCCGGACTTTTGTGCGGCCGTACATCGTATATTGGCCGTCATTGCCCGTCATTTGCTGCTAGTGCGGCCGTAATTATGTGCGCCAGAACGCACGTTAAGGCTAGGGTCAGACGAACGCATTTTCGCGTTGTCTGTGAAAAAGTGCGTTCGAACGAATGGACGTATTTTTTCACGGACTACGCGATAGCGGTCATACGATGCGCATTTTCGTCCGTGATTTTGTACGGATCATCAATAAAACACTTTTTGCGTCTGGACGTTGTTGGCCGGACATTAGCAGCGACTGACGTCTCCTAATCACGCAAACACGCCGCTAGCGGACGCAGCGCACTCTGTACGTCCGTACTAGCGGTTTGATGTTCTCGACAAAATGCGTTCGTTTGCTACTTGCGTTGCACGGTCAGACTTTTGTGCGGCCGTACATCGTATATTGGCTGTCATTGCCCATCATTTGCTGCTAGTGCGGCCGTGATTAAGTGCGCCAGAACGCACGTTTAAAGTGCGCTGGTCTGACCCTAGCCTTAAAGTGCGCTGGTCTGACCCCAGCCTAAGTCTGTCTGTCCATCCGTCCGTCCGTCCGTCCATCCATCCAATTACTGGCCTAGCAAGGGATAAACATCACTTGACCTACCATAGGCGTCAGCTCGATAAATGCTGATTTAGGTGACTAAGTGCTAAATAAACAAAAACAGAAATGATTGCACTTTCTTGCTGCATGAACATATACACACACACATATCCTAAACCCTTTCCCTCCCATGATTTCCTGCTGCATGTGCTTTCTGTTATGGTTTGACTGAAGCAGGATCCGCAGGGTTAAGGAAGATATTTCCTAGTTCTTTTTGAACACAGGTAAACTCGTTTAATCCAACTATATCAACAAATCGTCCGCTTTCACCTGTTTATTATTTGTGCCGGAGGTCACGTGTTTTGGTTTAGGCTGGGGTCAGACCAGCGCACTTTTAACGTGCGTTCTGGCGCACTTAATCACGGCCGTAGTAGCAGCAAATGACGGGCAATGACAGCCAATATACGAAGTACGGTCGCACGAAAGTCCGGCTGCGCAACGCAAGTGGAAAATGAACGCATTTTTTTGAGAACGCAGAACCTCTAGTACGGACGTACAGAGTGCGCTGCGCCCGCTAGCGGTGTGTGTGCGTGATTTGGAGACGTCAGACCCTGCTCGTGTCCGGCCAACATAACGTCAAGACGCAAAAAGTTTCCTGGTTTGGATTCGTAAAACATCATGCACGAACATGCGCATCGTATGACCGTTTTCGCATATTCCGTGAAAAAATACATCAATCCGTTCGGACGCACTTTTTTACGTTCGCGTGTAAAAATGCTTTTGTTTGACCCTAGCCTTACTGTCGGCAGGTTGCCACCTTGTGGCCGCCGATGAAACAGACACGGTAATAAAAAGTTGCGGTTTTATAAAAGGTGTTGTAAATTCAGACGTGTTAAAAAAATTAGTATTTTCACTGGAAAAATTAAAAAAATTTGTCAAATCTTTCAATGTGACTTCACACCCTACTGGCATATTTTTCTTTTTTTTTTTTTAAACGATTTGTTTTTTAAAATTTGAGAAAGGTTTTAGAGCAATACATCAAGCATAATAGGAAAACAGAGGTAGGTATAAACCCAAGCAGAAACCGGTCCACACAATATATAATAATGCTTGTATATTTATCTGATGCTAGTAAGATGCAAAAGTAACACTAGTGTAAGTCTTAGTGCTACTTTTAAGGTTAGTTTTAGGATTAGTGGTACAGTTGCTTTTAGTGTTAGGGTTAGTTGTAGGGGTAGGGTTACTTTTAGTGTTAGCGTTACCTTTTTGGGTTAGGGTTAATGGTAGAGGTACTTTTAGGGTTAGGGTTAGTTTTAGGATTAGAGTTAGTGGTAGAATTACTTTCAAGGTTAGTGTTTGGGTTATTTTTAGTGTTAGCATTAGTGTTAGAGTGACCTTTTGGGTTACGGTTAGTGTTAGCGCTACGATAAGTTGTAGGGTTAGTTTTAGGATTAGGGTTAGTATTAGGGTTACTTTTAGAGTGAGGGTTAGTGTTACAGTTACATTTTGGGTTAGGGCTAGTGTTTGGGTTACTTTTAGTGTTAGGGTTAGTGTTAGAGTTGCCTTTTGGGTTGGTTAGTGTTAGGGTTACTTTCACAGGGTTATTCAAAGAGAATCGAAAAGTCACCGCACGTTCGGTGACTTTTCTTTCTCTTCAATTCGGTGCGATTTGGCGATCCCATTTTGGCGACCCTGCGGTGTATTCAGCAAGACTTTAGGGAAAAGTCGCGGCAAACCCGCTGAAAACTCACCACAAAACCCAGCGAAGGCACACCGAAAACCCCCAAAAACATCTGGATTAACTCCGTCGAAAATGCCGGAAAAACCCAAGCAGGAGCCGATCACACGCAGCGCAGCCGCCGTAAAAACCCGACACCGCAGACGAATGGAGTGAAAAAAAAACCCAGTATGTTTGAAAAGTGAAACGATGTTTGCAAAGAAACTACTGAGTGAAAATATCTGGAATTTACATATGATCCAATGAATGATAATAAAAAGGGCTGTTACAGAAAAAAGAACAAACGTTTTAAAAAATAATAAAAAAATAAAAATAAAAAATAAAAAAATATCGGAAAAATATTTTTGGTAAAAAAATCCCAAAAAATCTATAAATAGACTTTTTACGGCAGAATATTATAATCAACGGTTTATTAGATATTGAATTAAAATGGGAATATTTTTAACATTGAAGCCTATGAGATTCAATAAATCTGCCGCATGAAGCCACCGAATGGCAGGGCAATTCGGCAACTTTTCACTGCTGGTTTTTGTTCTCTGAATAGACGAAGCTATGGGGATTCACTGCCCTCGAACAGGCACCGAACAAGCACCGTATGTGCAGGCAACTCGCCAACATTTGGCGAACTGCCTGCTCTCTGGATAGCCGAATGACTAATTGACGAATGAAAATCAGCATTCGGTTACCTTTCGGCAACCATTCGAATCTCTTTGAATAACTAGGATAAGTGTTAGGGTTACTTTAAGTGTTAGGATTAGTTGTAGGGTTAGTTTTAGGAGTAGGGTTAGTGTTAGAGTTACGTTTTAGGAGTAGGGTTAGTGTTAGTGTTAGAGTTACGTTTTAGGAGTAGGGTTAGTGTTAGAGTTACGTTTTGGGTTAGGGTTATTGTTTGGGTTACTTTTAGTGTTAGGATTAGTGTTAGGGTTACTTTTTGGGTTAGGGTTACTTTTAGTGTTAGGGTTAGGGTTACTTTTATTGTTAGGATTAGTTGTAGGGTTAGTTTTAGGAGTAGGGTTAGTGTTAGAGTTACTTTTTGGGTTAGGGTTAGTGTTTGGGTTACTTTTAATGTTAGGGTTAGTGTTAGAGTTGCCTTTTGGGTTAGGGTTAGTGTTAGAGTTGCCTTTTGGGTTAGGGTTTGTGTTTGGGTTACTTTTAGTGCTAGGATTAGTGTTAGGGCTACTTTTTGGGTTAGGGTTACTTTTAGTGTTAGGGTTAGTGCTAGAGTTAGTGTTTAGAGTTACTTTTTGGGTTACCCTGACCAACAGTTTCTGTTCCTTTTTTCTATGCTATCTTTACCCCTTCACTGCTGATGACATGTGGGACACGTCCTCATTGATGCACGTTACATGCTGAGGACGTGCCCCACACGTCATCAGCTGTCCGGGACCCCCGGCGGAGATACTCACCTCTCTGTCCGGGGTCCCACGGCGTTCTGACTTCAGCGTCCTCAGACGCTGAAGTCAAGCTCCTCCCCATGTAAATGGCGTCATCGCGCCATGCGCGATGACGTCATTTCCAGGCGACCCCCCGGCAATGTCGGGAGATAGCCTGGAAGGGAGGGGGGGATCCGTTCGGATCCCTCTCCCTCCCGATCGGGAAGGAGCAGCGCCAAAAGCCAGGCACCGCTTAAAAGGGGAGAGTCTCCCCTTTTAAGCGGTGCCTGGCTTTAACCCCTCAAGCGCCGGGTCGCACTTCAGCGCCTTGAGGCGCCGAATCCCAAATCCCCTGGTGGAGATAGGGGGTTCCTATGAACCCCCATATCTCCAGAACCGTGACAGCTAGGGGGTCATGGAGGGTGGCATTTGAGCTTGGCCTTTCGAATGATACCCAACATGACTAGGTAGAAACGTAAAACAAAATATTAAAAAAATAATAAAAATAATAAATTAATTTTAAAAAAAAAAGGTTTTCTTTGTGTGTTATTTTTATTAATGCAGCAATATTGTTCACATTTCAATTATAATGTGAACAATGATGCTGCACTAATGATTTTTTTCTATGGGGTGCGTTTGCTAAAAATCACGTAATTCCCCCCACAAAATGTAACAAGTCCCCATTTCTAATTTTTGTACAAGCGCACCCCATAGAAAACATTTTTTGTCATAATATACAGGCAGGACATGATGTATACATTTAAAAATGATATATTATGAATCGGCGGAGTCTGCCGGAAAGAACAATATATAATATGTCTGGGTCATTTAACCACTTCACTGCGGAGGACGCGCTCAGCGCGTCCACCCGCAGTATCGTTCCTTGCGGAGGACGCGCTGAGCGCGTCCTCCCTTTGGGGCCAGCGTTCGGCCGGGTTCCGGCCGATCGCTGGCCCCCCCGGTGCGGGCTGACATCCTCGATGTCAGCCCAGCACCCGGAACCGCCGCCAGAGTAATTAGGTGTCATCGCGGGGGCGCGATGACACCTAATTCAGCCCCCCCCCGCATGTGCGGAGGAGGCGCCTGAAAGGGAGGGGGGAGGTCCTTCGGACCTCTCTCCCTCCCGATCAGCGGCGTGCAGGGGGTTAACCCAGGCACCGTTTGGAAGGGCACAGCCTGCCCTTCCAAATGGCACCTGGCATTAACCCCATGGGGGCCGGATCACGAATCGGCGCCGAAAAGCGCCGGTTCGTGATCCTTTCCCCGGAGCTGGCTGACATCTTGGATGTCGGCCAAGCTTCCGGGAATGCCCCCTGAGGACTGGCGTCATCGTGCATAGTCCTGGAGTTAAACCCTAACTGCCACCAATGGTGGAGATAGGGGGTTCCAATGAACCCCCTATCTCCCGATCCGTGGCAGTTAGGGGTTAATGTTTGGTATTGTTGGATCGGCCAGAGCATGGCCGTTCCAACAATACCAAACATGAGTATGAAAAAAGCTTTTAAAAAATAAATAAATGAGAAAATAAAAATAAAAACATATTTAAAAAAAATTATAAAAAAAAAATAAGTTTTTTTTAATTTTTTTGGTCCGTTAATGCAGCAATATTGTTCCCATTTCAATTATAATGTGAACAATAATGCTGCACTAACGATTTTTGTATGCGGTGCGTTTGTTAAAAATCGCGTAATTTTCCCCAAAAAAAAATTGTAACGATTCCTCATTTCTAATTTTTTTAACAAGCGCACCCCATACAAAATATAACCGCAAACGATCACATGTTAAAATGTGAAAAAAAAACACTTTACACGTTGTAAATTATTGAAAATTCATATTTTATTGCATTTTTTGTTATAATATACAGACAGGTCATGACGTATACATATAATAATGACATATTATGAATCTGCCGAGTCTGACGGAAAGAACGATATATAATATGTCTGGGTCATATACTAAAATAAGCCTTCAAAACGCGTTTAAACATGATGAGCAAAATCTGTAAAAATGAGCTCAGCACAGAGGTGTGAAAAGCCTCAGCAGCGAAAGGGTTAATAAAATGTGGCTTCAAATAGCGTTTAAACATGATGAGTGAAAGCGTTAAAAATGAGCTCAGCACACAGCGGTGAAATGCCTCAGCACTGAAAGGGTTAACTACAATTCTATCCTGCACGCTTCATTACACGCAACATGCTTTCATTTGCCCTTCTTGTCCCCATGTTATTTTCCCGTCCACCTCGTCCTCCTTCGTTATATCTCGCTGTATGACGCTTTTCATATCTCCTCTGCTGTTTTATCTTCCTTTTTATCCTGTTATTTTCCATCCAGTAATGTTTGCTCTCCTTTTACTTTTGCTCTTGTTTTTTTTTACCTCTCACCCAGATTGTTTGTTTTTTATGTTCGACTCTATTTTTATATTACTTTATTTTTCGTCATTTTGGAAAATAAATTATGATATCTCAATTGGGAGAAAAGAGACCAAAATGTCCAGGGACATAGATACATACACAACCAAGAGCCGTGTATGGCGGCCCGTGGGCGTTTGATTGAAACTTCTTCTATGTAGGGTCTTTGGGTACGACTCGCAATGTACAGGTGCTGGTAGTGGGCATCCGCGTCAAGTGCCTGCTCACACCAGTGTATTCCTTCGTATTAGCCCCGAGTCAGCCGTATGCCAGGGATCAGAATCGCCAGAGAGAGTGAGAGTAGTCAGAATGGTCGCCAAGGGGTTCAGAGCCAGGAGAGTAGTCAGACAAGTAGAGGTCATACACGAGTATCTGAAATGATTTCTAACACAATTGCTGAAAGGAGGTAAAACCACGTCAGGGCAACGAGTGGCTCACAGCCAAATGGTTTTAAACCTGGCGGTGCTGGGTCATCATGTTGCGCCCCGCCCCCGGCGTCCCACGTGACCGCCGCGACCCTGCTCATTACTCAGCACCCGGACAGTGAGCAGCGAGGAAGGCGCTGCCGGGCTTCGGGTAGCAGCACCGGCGTGGGACGTGACAGATGTGGACCAAGACACCCTCCACATCCAATGCTCTGGGTCTCATTAAAGAAAAAAAGCTACAGTGAAATAATAGAATAAACTTTATTCATATCCGCAATTAAAACCCACATCAAAAATTTGGACGAATATCGCAAAACCATAAAAAATATAACTAAGCACTAAACAAACCGTGAACACACGTAGTTACAAAGATTGTAGTATTATCACAGGAGGTAAAACAGCCCTAATATAACCTGGGCCAAGAATGAAAGTTAGTGAATATTGATTGTGCTTTTTAATTGGAGGTGCTGTTTGGGGCAATAAAGATTTTTATATACCCTAAAACTTGCCAACACATAAATTCTGCCACGCATTCACTTTATTAACCATTCACACCAGTAAGGTTATTGCTTCATGAATGTTTTCTTTAACCCTTTCCCTGCGGACAGGGCCGGATTAACATAGGGGCTGATGGAGCAGCAGGTCCAGGCCCATGCCCCAGAATAGACCCAGAGAAAGAATAACAATGTCTGCATTGATGGTCATTTGGACCCCTGTATCTCCAACTCCATAGCAGCTACAGGGTCATGTGAGGCATCACTGGAAAAGCCAGAACATGACCTTTCTAATGATACAAACATGACCAGGTTTTATGTAACAAATAAAATAATAAATATCTCTTTATTTTTTCTTTTTCTTTCTAACACAGCAAGAATTTTCACTTTTCAATTATAAAGGGAACAATGATATTGCACTAACTAACCATCACATTTCTCATGTCACCAACAAATGTGGAGGTGATGGCACGATCCATTGTTACGAATTGTTACATCAAAAACCTAAACCGCCGCACTGCAGCGAAGAGCACTGCAGGGAACTTTAGAACCCTGCGTCACTAATCTTTACACCTCACAAGGTCATGTGAGGCATCATTGGACAGGTCAGAGTCTGGCCTTTGCATTGATACCAAACATGACCATGTGAAATCTAAAAAGAAAAAAAAACTTTTTTTTATTTATTTATTTATTGTTAGTTCCAAAGCATTGGCATTGTCCATTTGTCACGTATAAAATGAGCAATACCACTGCTATTACTCACCTTCTCATTTCCCACGCTGGGAGCAAAGTCAGTGTTTATACATAGTCATATTATTCATAAAAAAAAATGCTCTAAAACACAAGGGAAATATTTCATTTTTGGTAAAAATTGTATATTTTCTCAGAAAAATGCAGTTACAGGTTCCCATTTCACATTTTTGTAACAAGAATTCCCTAGAGAATATATAACCACAAAGGTTTGGATGATAAAATTGGAAATAGAAACATAGAAAAATGTCGGCAGATAAGAACCTTTCGGCCCATCTAGTCTGCCCAATTACATGGATACTTTACCTGGATTTATCTTTTGTTTAGGATAGCCTTATGCCTATCCCATGCCTGCTTAAATTCAATCACTGTTTTAGCCTCTACCACTTCAACTGGAAGGCTGTTCCATGTATCCACCACCCTCTCAGTAAAATAATGCTTCCTGATGTTACTTTTAAACCTTTGCCCCTCTAATCTAAGACTATGTCCTCTTGTTTTGCTATTTTGTTTCCTTTTAAATATACTCCCTTCCTCTACCTTGTGGATTCCCTTTACGTATTTAAATGTTTCTATCATATCTCCTCTGTCTCGTCTTTTTTCCAAGCTGTACATGTTAAGATCATTAAGCCTTTCCTGGTAACTTTTCTCCTTCAAGCCGTACACCATTTTAGTAGCCCTTCTCTGAACTCTCTCTAAGATGTCTATATCCTTCTGGAGATACGGTCTCCAGTACTGCACACAGTACTCCAAGTGAGGTCTCACCAGTGCTCTGTACAGTGGCATGAGCACTTCCCTTTTCCTACTGCTAATACCTCTCCCTACACAACCAAGCATTCTGCCAGCATTTCCTGCTGCTCTATTACATTGACTACTTACCCTTAGATCCTCTGAAATAATTACCCCTAATTCTCAACCCTCAGAAACTTGCTTTAAATGATTGAAATCTGAATGGAAATTTCCTCACACAGTATCTGCCTGGTTAGATATACCCGTATCTGCACTATTAAATAACCAAAAATATGTTTTAATTTCACTAAATTCCAAAAAAACCACCAAAATCTTCAGCTCCAGGCCCATAGAGATCTTAATCCAGTCCTGCCTGCGCATGACGTGTGGGGGACGTCCTCTGCTTTGCATGTTGCATGCAGAGGACATCCCCCCAAACGTCATGGGTCTCCGTAGGGACAGGGGACTCCTGACCACCCTGGACTGAGTCCCGGGGTGGCCTGACTTCCATGAAGTCAGCCTGTCCCATATGAGTGGCCCTGGGTACTGATGTCATCGTGCCAGTGCTCGATGACATCATTTCCGGATGCCCCCCAGAAAGTGCCTAAAAGGGAGGGGGGGTCCTTTGGACCCCTTTCCCTCCTGAATGGAACAAGTTAAAGAAAAAAGAGAGGCATCACTGGAACGGTCACAGTGTGACTTTCCAGCGATGCCTATCTTTAACGCTTTAGTTGCCGGTTCGCGATCCGATGCCGGATCACGCAGACTGCTCCCGGAGGTGGCTGACATCTTGGATGTCAGCCAAGCTTCCGGGGCCTCCCCCGCCCACTGACGTCGTCGCACATGGGCGTGGTGATGTCTGTTAGGGATTTAACCCCTAGTTGCCAAGGGGTTTACCTATGGAAGCCCTATGGCAGAGATAGGGGGGTCCTTTGGAGAAAAGTTCCTCTGTGTCCCTCTGCTGGAACGTGCGTGGCACGGGATTTCGTTTACAAGATCTTGCGCAGTTCCTGTCGTTACACAATGGTGTCCTATTGCGTTGACAGATTATCGCTGCTACAAGAATAGGCCCTTTGTGTGTTTTAGTTGGTGGATCGTCGTGGATTGTTAATGATGAGTCCAGAGACGTTACTGTTGGAGTCCTTGTTTTTTCCACAGGCAATCTGCATGGATTAAAAAGCTGAAAGAAGCCATGGAAGGGAGGGGGTTCCTTTTCATCAGCCCCCCCCACCACCCGAAGCCGTCATTCAGATGGGCCTTTTATACACAAACCAAACAACTTTTTCTATAAAAAAAATAAATCAAATCAGCAGCAAACCTTGTTAATCTGTAAGGCTGGCAGGTATCATAAAGAACGGCAACCGCTCATTCATATGGAGATTATTCTCTGCTCAATAAGACCAGGATTTTTTTCGTTATTATTATTATTGTTTCTCTTCGCTATAAAATGACACTTCGCGGAGCCATCAATCTTGCCCGCGCTTTATTTCTATACGTACGCTCCCACTGCGGAGTTACATCATTTATAATGAACGTATTGTTGCAAAGGAAACTATTTAGCATTTTCATACGCAGGAAAAATTCTTTGGAATATTAAAAACGCAGTGTGCGCAGTGTTCGCGATCTCGTAGACTACGATGTGTATGCTTTATAAAGAAAAAAAAGCACATCACGGGACATCACTGTGTCTTGGAACAAAAAAACACATTTCACGTTGAATGTTTTATATCCCTAAACCGTTCGCTTGTCCCGTAAACATGATTCTCATTAAATCTGTGACAAAGCAGACATCATAACGATGTTACCATCTTTTCAGCTGAATGATAGTGCAAGTGTGTTTCTTTTGTGTTTCACATCAGTCGTTTGTATTCCTCTTTCCCTCTGGTAGCTGATCCCATTCCTCCTACCCAGCTCAGGCTGAGCACGCAACGTACAAAGCCTCAGCCGAATCTCCTTCCACCTTCCTCATCCTCCCCAGACACAGGAAGTGCATGCAGGACCGGATTGACAATTAAGCAAAGTAAGCATGTGGCTACAGGTTTTTTTTTTACTGAGAAAGACACCTTCTATGGTGGACACCTTTCTGTATAAAATTAAAATAGAACATTGTAAAAATTATTGTAAAAAAAAAAAAATATATTTTTTATTATTTGTTCATTCATTAATTTTGTTACGCATTTAGATTTACAGAGAAAGGTGCCCTCCCTACTTACCCACATTTCTTTCCACCCTGTGCCTACCCATCAATTATTATTGTCAACTTCTCATTATCTAACCCTGTACTCCATGCCTACCCATCACTTTATTTTAGGCAGGGGTCAGACCAGCGCACTTTTAACGTGCGTTCTGGCGCACATAATTATGGTCGCACTAGCAGCAGATGATGGGCAATGACGGCGAATATACGATGTACGGCCGCACAAAAGTCCGGCCGTGCAACGTAAGTGGAATTTGAACGCATTTTTCTGAGAACGCTGAACCGCTAGTACTGACGTACTGAGTGCGCAGCTGCGGCATAGCGGCGTGTGTGCGTGATTAGGAGATGTCAGACGCTGCTAATGTCCAGCCTACATAACGTCCAGACGCAAAAAGAGTTTTATTGACGATCCGTACAAAATCATGCCCGAAAATGCGCGTCGTCTGCCCGTTTTTGCGCATTCCGTGAAAAAATACGTCAAAGCGTTCGGACGCACTTTTTCACGTTCGCGGGGAAAAATGCTTTTGTCTGACCCTAGCCTTAATGCCTCCCTCAGTATCTACCCCTTTGTCTCCCTGAAACCTAACCTACCCATCACTTTGTCTCGCTGTCCCCTCCCTTTACACGCCAGACATTTTCTCACTTTCTGTTTTCTCCTTTTTTTTTCTGAGGTCGAAGAAAATTATCTTAAAGAGATATTTCAGAGGATTTTCAAGATTTCACATTTTCAAACAATCATTTTCCAAGTTTCTATTCATTATCTATATACACTGTGTGTAATATATATATATATATATAATATATATATATATATATACACTGCTCAAAAAAATAAAAGGGAACACTTAAACAACACATTATAACTCCAAGTCAATCACACGTCTGTGAAATCAAACTTTCCACTTAAGTAGCAACACTGATTCACAGTAAAGTCCACATGCTGCTGTTGTGCAAATGGAATAGACAATAGGTGGGAAGCATAGGCAGGGAGCAAGACATCCCCAATAATGGAGTGGTTCTGCAGGTGGTGACCACAGACCCCTTCTCAGTTCCTAGGCTTTCTGGCTGATGGTTTGGTCACTTTTGAATGCTGGCGGTGCTGTCACTCTAGTGGTAGCATGATACGGAGTCTACAACCCACACAAGTGGCTCAGGTAGTGCAGCTCATCCAGGATGCCACATCAATGCGAGCTGTGGCAAGAAGGTTTGCTGTGTCTGTCAGCGTAGTGTCCAGAGCATGGAGGTGCTACCAGGAGACAGGCCAGTACATCAGGAGACGTGGAGGAGGCCAACAACCCAGAAGCAGGACCGCTACCTCTGCCTTTGTGCAAGGAGGGACAGGAGGAGCACTGCCAGAGCCCTGCAAAATGACCTCCAGCGGGCCAAAAATGTGCATGTGGCTACTCAAATGGTCAGAAACAGACTCCATGAGGGTGGTATGAGGGCCCGACGTCCACAGGTGGGGGTTGTGCTTACAGCCCAACACCGTGCAGGATGTTTGGCATTTGCCAGAGAACACCAAGATTGGCAGCTTCGCCATTGGCGCCCTGTGCTCTTCACAGATGAAAGCAGGTTCACACTGAGCACATGTAACAGACGTACCAGGGTCTGGAGAAGCCGTGGAGAATGTTCTGCTGCCTGCAACATCCTCCAGCATGACCGGTTTGGCAGTGGGTCAGTAATGCTGTGGGGTGGCATTTCTTTAGGAGGCCGCACAGCCCTCCATGTGCTCGCCAGAGGTAGCCTGACTGCCATTAGGTACCGAGATGAGATCCTCAGACCCCTTGTGAGACCATATGCTGGTGCGGTTGGCTCTGGGTTCCTCCTAATGCTAGACCTCATGTGGCTGGAGTGTGTCAGCAGTTCCTGCAAGACGAAGGCATTGATGCTATGGACTGGCCCGCCTGTTCCCCAGACCTGAATCTAATTGAGCACATGTGGGACATCATGTCTCGCTCCATCCACCAACGCCACGTTGCACCACAGACTGTCCAGGAGTTGGGGGATGCTTTAGTCCAGGTGCGGGAGGAGATCTCTCAGGAGACCATCCGCCACCTCATCAGGAGCATGCCCAGGCGTTGTAGGGAGGTCATACAGGCACGTGGAGGTCACACACACTACTGAGCCTCATTTTGACTTGTTTGAAGGACATTACATCAAAGTTGGATCAGCCTGTAGTGTTGTTTTCCACTTTAATGTTGAGTGTCACTCCAAATCCAGACCTCCATGGGTTAATCAATTTGATTTCCAATGATAATGTTTGTGTGATTTTGTTGTCAGCACATTCAGCTACACAATGTAATGAGCACAGGATTTAATAAGAAGATTTCATTCATTCACATCTAGGATGTCTTATGTTTGTGTTCCCTTTATTTTTTTGAGCAGTGTATATATATATATATAACAAAACCATGGAGAGTGCACTCCAGTCAAACACATTCAAAAACCTGCAACAACAGCTCCATGCATGGGTACATAATACCAGCTTTTACCACATGATGAAAAATCTAAGCTTTGTTGAATAAAAATGGTGGAAATTTGGTTCACAATGAACGGCCGTGAATTGCTTAAACCTGCCAACAGCGTCAATGTAATCCACCCTCTGGCAGGTCCTACTCTGCAAACCTAATGACTGCCCATCATGGGATAAACTCACAGAGGAACAGGTCCTTACTGGAGCTCCCGCAGATCAAGGTTAAATAGAACCTGGAGGAGGAGTACCTGTGGCAGGGAGGGGTGCTTACCCAAGGGATTCATATAGAAAACACATGTGTTTCCCTGTATTCTGGCGCCCTGAATTTTGGCATAGTATAAACGGACCTCTGTTCCTTAACCCCTACCTATGTGTGTTTTTGTTTGTCTGCTCTGCTCAACCCGGCCATTATTAAGGACCTAGAGCACTGTGGGTTACTTCATTCTGCAGGTTGTTTTACTTTGCACTCCGCCACTTTCTTTGTGTTCGTCGTTCTCAGTATTACTGACCATAACCCGGCCATTACTAAGGACCGGTTGGTCTGGGTCTGTTGGCTTATCGTCTGCAAGTGGGGTTACCCGATCCTGACAGATATGCAAATGACATCTGTCTCACTTTTATGCATCCTGCTTCTGTTTTCACACAGAACCCTTAAATCAATGCCATGCCACACTATGGCTTCTTAGAGATAAGGTTTATGCAACTGGTCAAAGCCACTCCTAGGATAGCACTGTTATATATATATGTACACACAAATCTTAATTTTTGGGCTGCGGGGGTGGGGCACTCCATATGTCTATACCTTCAGGCTCCTGAGATTTAAATCTGGCCCTAAGTGCACCCTGCACAGAACCTAAAGAAGACCTAGAACAGGGCTGTCAGACTCACCGCCCCCCCCCCAGATGTTGATGTTTACATTTTCCAAAATTCTATAAATGCAACAGATGACAGGGGGGGCGGAATCATCGGAGTCGTACTTCAGAAACATCTGGGGGGCCGGAGTTGGACAGCCCTGCCCTAAAACAACATCAGAAATTAGTCTGGTGCCCCATCTTCTAACATGCCGCCCTTTGCACCGCGGGACTAGAGGTATGTTTGGGAAGGGATATGCTCAGAGCCGCCGTTATTGACGTCTCCTATGCAATGTATAGGAGCTGTTAATATACAGTAACAAGAAGCAACGTCCAAGCTGCAATCAAAGACTCGGCTGGAATAACCACTCCAGCCATTGGCTTATCGGCTCAGTCTGGCCCCTGGTTTGTAGTTCTCGATACCTCTACCCAAGTGCAACCGTTACTCGTCCCTGTTTCCGCTCGGGTCTAGTGTCTCCTATGCATGATTTTACCCTCCGTTGTATATTTTCCTAGGCGTTATTATAGCTTCTTATTTCTGAAGTTAAGTCCGCGGTTTCATAATTTAAGATGACGTCACTGACTGAGGACCCAGGGGCTATGACATCATATGCGGACGTGCAGTTTTTTTGATTTTGACATCTCTTCCATGTGTCGGAAATGAATGGGAACATCCTATGTGGAGCAACATCGTCTCGCATGAATATCCCTGCAACGTGAGTCCCCGCCACCGTGTCTGAATCACAGGGTTACTCACTAATCCCGGAAATTGCGGGGCTTGGCAAAGAAACTGGAAAGATAAATAACTGCAAAAAGTGTATACGTATTTTTAATTTTGGGGTGGGGGGGGGGTTTGTGGTAAAATTAGAAATTGCCTAAAAAGTCTGCATAAATTATTGTTTAGGTAATAATTCCAAGTATTAACCCCTTCTAGGCATAGAATAAGTAAATACTTTCAGTTTGTTAAAATGTTTCTTATAAACAAACCGAATTTATTAAGACTTTCTTTAACCCTTTCCCGCCGCAGGGCCTACTATGACGTCCCTGTGGCAGGTGGGCCTTGAAGCCGCAGGCATACTAGTACGTCACGCTGACTTCAATGGGCCTCCCCCGGCACCACCCACTCGCTGCTTTGGGGCAGCCCTCCCGCCGGCACCCCTTGCCCGGTGCGGAAGTGTTAAAAACCAGCAGAATTGCCCATTAAACCCTTCACTACAAAGAACGACTATACTTGATCTGCAAGTCACCTCTTGACATCCAGGTATTGAGTGTAGTAGATCTGGTCCTTCGCAGGAGCAATGCAAAGGGATTTAGTAAAGTTCCTTAAGTTTTGGGCATGATGTCCGAGGCGATAACGGTTTTTAAAGCCAGCTGGGAATGTGTGTAAAATGACATCTTCCCATCTGATCCTGAACGGAGACCTGAACTGCTGTAACTCCATTTGGCCAGCAGATGGCGATATCCACCCGTCAAATACGCTATTACATTAAGGAATACACTGGGAATATTCCCAAATATTTCTTACTGTATGATTAATTGAAATAAATATCCAAAAACCATTGGTTCCTCACAATCCCTCGGTAGTGAAGAGGTTCCTACCAGCAGATTCCACTGTAGACGATTTCGCTGGTGTTCCAGTCGAATTTCTCCAATGTAGTTTTCTACCGCTTTCACCGTGGTTGTTAGGGGGGTATGGGGTGTGTGGAGATCGCCACTTTAAAAATTACATATGCACTGATGTCTCAAACAATGGTGAAACAGGGAATCATGGCAGTGCCATTGTCCACTCTTATTTGTGGCAACTTCGCCTGCCGGTGTTTGATCTTCCTTTCTGTGGACAATGTTTACCGTACTCAGGGCTGCCATCAGCATACTTGGGACCCCTTACTAAACCATTGCTCGGGGCCCCCTTCTATCAACTGCCCAATTAAATAAACCTTTCCCCTCTGGAAAGGGGATAAAATGTGTTGCCTGGATGGACAGCTTTGGTCTGCATCTCAACCTGGTGCAGACCATACTATTCGCTCCCTGAGTGATGAGTCAGAGCGCTGTTACCGGCCCCTTATACCTCGGCCCACCGGGAAATTTATTGATATCTCGATGTGCCAGTTCTGGGTGGCATGGAATCTGTTGCATTTAGACATGCTGCACAGGGCTTCGTCTGGGCCCCCAGGAGCCACTGGTCCCCTGAACATGTCATGGGCTGTCACCCACTGATGGCTGCCCTGACCATACTTGCAACAATGGTGAACATCGGAGCTTTGTGAATAACCCCATGTAACGTTGGGGGCTTCCAGCCCTACCTGTGTGCTTGAGGACAGCAAGTCTGATGCTGCTCGCTGACCACTGCCCAGTTTAAATGGAGACAGGCAGGGAGGTGATTGCATGAGGTGTGGCTTGAGTGGGGGGCGTGGTCTGGTGAAGGTCTTTAAAAACCCTCAGTATAGTTTCAGAAGTTGCCAGATCGTGGTTATCCATCCTGAGCTCCTTGTACCTGACTGCTAAATTGATTTAACCTGTTATTGACCTCTGCTTGTGTTCTCACCATTCTGCCTTCTGTTGCCCTAGACTATTTGCTTGTACTACGCTACTGCTCTGATACCGACCCGGCTATTCCATTTGACCATTCTGAACTCTGTATTCCTGATTCTGGCTCGGCTGACTCCTCTCCGTATTGTTTGTTGGAGATACAACAGCATATATTATACTATGGACTGCAGGTGGCGCTGTTAGTGGTTAAATGTGTTCTAAACTCGTTGGTAAATGTTCACAGGAAATAAGTCTCTTTTGTCTCTGCTTCACTTCCTTTTTCTTTCTAGCTGTGTGATGATGAAGCATCCTGATATATATCCAGTGACTAATCTGTTATAAGTTGTTTTATTGCTATATGCACAAAGTAAAGTTCTCTACTGAAGATTCACAAGACTCCAGTGCCTCTTTCATACATAACCAACAGGTTATGGGCCCAGACACTGAAAACGAAACTACAAATCAGTAAGTGCTGCAGCTATCATCCAAATACCTGCTGTGTGTGAGGAAAAGAGCTGCATCCAATATACTGAAAGATGGCAAGTGGCTCAGATGTGAAATATGCAATAGCAAAGCTAAACAATACCAATTATCAGCTGTGGAAGTTTAAGCTGGAAATGCTGTTATCCAAAGATGATCTGTGGCAGGTGCTGGATACAATCAGACCCACTGACAACCCAGAAGAATGGGACAAAAGAAACAGGCAAGCAAAAGCAGTTATAAGCCTGTTAGTGGAGGATGAGCAACTTATCATATAAGAAAAGAAAACACAGCTAAAGGTATGTGGACTGCGCTACAGAAACTGCACGAGCGTTCAAACTTAAACAGTAAACTATATCTGCTACGTAAACTGTATAAGATGAGGCTGGAAAAAGGCCAGGAAATGTGTGAACATGTGAACGCTATGCTGGAAATTGTGGAGCAATTACGTGCAATTGGAGAAGAAATAAAAGACAATCATGTAGTGGCATTACTATTATGCAGCCTTCCAGAATCATATAGTGCCCTGATAAACGCTCTAGAAACCAGACCAGAGGAAGAACTAACACTGGAATATGCTAAAGGGAAATTAATTTATGAATACAACAGGAAAGAAGGAAAATATACGTGGTGAAGAGAATGACAAAACAGAAGTAGCTCTAAAGGTGAATGAAAACACAAAACAAAACAAAGAGACCAGAGTGTGTTTTCGCTGCAAAAGGACAGGTCATTTGAAATATAATTGTTCAATCTGGAAAGCAGAACAGCGAAGGAGAGAGACATTCACAAAAGAAAGAGCTAAAGCTGCCACACAGGAAAGCAAAGACACAGCGTGGAGTGCAAGTTTTAAAGTAACTCAGAATACTACCCCGCATGGATGGTACATTGACTCAGGAGCAACAAGTCACATGACCAGTGATGAGACCTTCTTCACAGAAATTAATTTTAATACAAAAGACAAAGTCTTCCTAGCAAATGGGAAAAGTATTACATCAGAAGGTAAAGGTCAAGGATTTCTGAACTGCATCACACCATCAGGAGGTAACCGAAGCATCCTTGTAAAGAACGTTCTGTATGTTCCAAGTCTAGAAGGAAGCCTCCTATCAGTAAAAAAACTTGCTAACAATGGACTTACAGTACAATTCCGAGGTAATGAATGCACAATTCGAAACAGAAAAGAAATCGTTGCAAAAGGAAGGTTGAATGAACACCTATACAAAATCGTCACTGAACGTGTTCAAGTCAAAACAGTCACTCATAATCCACATGACAAGTGCATCCATCTATGGCACAGACGATTGGGGCATCGAAACTCAGAAGCTATAAAGGAACTTTCTAAGAGAGAATTATCAGAAGACATGATAATGATACCTTGTCCAAAGTTGATGAAGTGCACGTGTTGCATCAAAGCAAAGGCCACACGTACACCACTTCCACAAGCCAGTCAAAGAAAAACCACTAAACCCATGGAACTTATACACAGTGACGTGTGTGGACCAATGAAAACCCCGACACCCAGCGGCAACAAATATTTAATAACCTTCATTGATGACTATTCCAGGTACACAACGACATATCTGATGAAACACAAAAGTGAGACAACTGATAAACTTCAAGAATTTGTAGCGATGACTAGCAACAAATTTCAAAGGAAACCCGGAATAATACGCACGGACAATGGAGGGGAATATATGGGTAAAGAAGTGGAATCATATCTAAAGAAACATGGTATCATACACCAGACAACCGTACCGTACACTCCAGAACAAAACGGTGTAGCTGAAAGAAAAAATCGCACTCTTGTAGAAATGGCCAGATGCATGCTTTCAGATGCCAACCTACACAACAAGTACTGGGGAGAAGCAATAATGACTGCAACATATCTACAGAACAGACTACCATCTAAAGCTATTGAAAGTACCCCTTATGAAATGTGGAACAGATCAAAACCTAGTATAGGTCATATTAGAGTGTTTGGTTGCAAAGCATACGTTTACATTCCAAGTGAAAAACGCTCCAAGTGGGAGAACAGAGCCATAGAAGGCATTCTAATAGGCTACAGTGAACAAAGTAAGGGATACAGAATCCTTAATCCAAAGACCAACAAGGTCACAGTAAGCCGCAGTGTTTATTTTAATGAAAGCCAAACATCAGAAATAATGACTCCCGAAAAACACGAAGAAAAGGTGCCGATTGAAATAGCAAGAGATGCTGACCAAAAGGAAACTGTGCAGGAGTCAGACCAAGAAGTGGAACTCACAATTGATGACTTAACTGTTCACAATCCAGTAGAACCGACAGAACAACCAGAAATCAGAAGATCTACTCGGACAACAAAAGGGATCCCACCGCGCAAGCTGTCATACACTGTTAAGACACATGAGACATTTGAACCAACATCTTGGGAAGACATAGATAAACTACCAAAAGGGGAAGCCAATCAGTGGAGAAAGGCGGCTGAAGAAGAACTAAAATCACTTCAGAAAAATGAAACCTGGACTCTCACAGAGCTCCCTCCCGGTCACAAAACTATAGGAAGTAAATGGATTTTTAAAGTGAAGTACGACGCAGAAGGAAACATTCACAGATACAAGGCAAGAGTAGTCGCCAAGGATATTCCCAGAAATATGGAGAAGATTATGATGAAACATTTGCTCCAGTGGTAAAGCACACAACCATTAGAACATTCCTCAGCATTGCAGCTGAAAAACAAATGCAAGTGAAGCACCTGGATGTCAAAACAGCTTTTCTATATGGAGATATCAAAGAGGAACTCTACATGGAGCAGCCACCAGGGTTTAATACAGGACAGAACCTTGTGTGTAAACTGCAAAAGAGCATCTATGGTCTCAAACAAGCAGCAAGAATGTGGAATGAAAAAGTGAACGAAGTACTCACAACAGAAGGATTTTCAAGAAGTAACGCTGATCCATGCCTGTATTCAAAGAATCAAGACAACAAATGGATCTACCTACTAATTTATGTTGATGACATCATAATTTGTTTTGAACAAGAAGGGGATTATGATCAAATAACTAGCACATTGAAACAAAACTTTGAGATTAAAGAGCTTGGGAACATTGCTCACTATTTAGGAATCCAAATCGAGAAAGAAGAAGACGGAAGTTATCTTCTTCACCAAAGTCAGAAAATTACAGATATTCTAGCAGAGTTTCACATGCAAGATGCAAAAGAAGTGAAAACGCCTATGGAACCAGCTTATCAGAAAGACAATGGAATGGAAAACTTGTTACCTAACAATGAGAAGTACCGCAAAGCAATTGGAAAATTGTTATACATTGCAACTGTGACAAGACCAGACATTGCCGCAGCATTGATATACTCTGTAGAAAAGTTTCAACACCCTGTCAACGTGATTGGAATGCCGTAAAAAGGGTGATACAGTATCTAAAAGGAACAATTCATATGAAACTGCGACTGCCAGCAACACCCAATGCAAACTTAATTGGATATGTAGATGCTGACTGGGCCGGAGATATCACAGACCGCAAATCTACTACTGGTTACATCTTCCAGTACGGAGAAGGAACCATCAGCTGGTCTAGTCGAAAACAAGTGACTGTTGCACTCTCTTCAACTGAAGCAGAATACATAGCAGCAGCACATGCATGTCAAGAAGCAATTTGGATTCGTCAACTTCTATTAGACATGGGACTGGATATGTCTAAACCGATACCCATCTTTGAAGACAACCAGGGATGTATAAAGTTGACACAATCAGAAAGGATCACCCTAGAACCAAGCACATAGACGTAAAATATCATCTGCTCAGGGACACACAAGAGCAAGGACTTATCGATATTCAGTATTGCCCATCAGAAGAGATGACTGCAGATGCACTCACCAAACCGTTGCCAAAGGAACGTTATTGTTTTCTTCAAAAGAAGCTGAATGTTGTATGATTATGCACATGCTGTTGAGAAGGGGTGTTGGAGATACAACAGCATATATTATACTATGGACTGCAGGTGGCGCTGTTAGTACAGGTTAAATGTGTTCTAAACTCGTTGGTATATGTTCACAGGAAATAAGTCTCTATTGTCTCTGCTTTACTTCCTTCTTCCTTTCTAGCTGTGTGATGATGAAGCATCCTGATATATATCCAGTGACTAATCTGTTATAAGTTGTTTTATTGCTATATGCACAAAGTAAAGTTCTCTACTGAAGATTCACAAGACTCCAGTGCCTCTTTCATACATAACCAACATTGTTAACCCTTTTCTGTCTAGCTAGTTTACCTGGCCAATTCTAAGGACCAGACAGATAGGGATCATTCACACTACACTGTTGGTAGCTTCTGAGTTGGGTGTGGAGGTGGGGTTAAGTACTGCGTGGTGGGATCCGGGAACCGTGACATTACGATCTGGCCAATATGGATCCCGCAGATTTAACACAGCACTTGGCTACCTTTGTATCCAGACAGGATGAGCAGGATCATAGGATGGATCAGTTTGCCATTGCCTTACAAACTATCCTGAATCGTACTGCACACCTAGAACCAGTTGGGTTGCACCCCGCCTGCTATACCTGTGCCCCCTGTCGTTCAGACATCCCAGGTACACATAATGAGGCAGCCAGTACATAGTGAGCCAGCAGTAATTCTAGAGGTGCTGGAGATCCTGAGAGGGGCTAACAAGCTCATTACTCAGCACCTGGATATCCTGTATGCAAGTTTGCTGCAACCTCCTAGGGACGTCTTCCCAAAGGAGCCTGTTCCAGTTCCAGTTAAAGGTTCCAGAGGACCCCTGACCCTGGAGGAAAGGGTATGGAGGAAGACTCAGGGCTTATGCTTTTATTGCGGTTCTTTCCTGCATAAAAGAATGGACTGTCAATTGCGCCCCCAGAAGTTACCCTCCATGTTCCAGTCTTACCAGGCCCCAGAGTCCACTGCCCTGCACGTCGCAGGATGTCCAAAATCCACTGCCCAACAGGGAGAGAACAGGTGTAATGCCCAGCAGTGGGAAGTCAAGAGTGCTGCCCTGCAGCATGAACAATATAAGGTGGCTGCTCAGCAGCACAAAGAATCTGAGTCTGCTGTTTGTCAGCTTCAAGTCCTGTCCATGTCTACTGTGCCTAAGCTAGCAGTTCCAGTCAAGAGTGCTGTCCTGCAGCACGAACAAATCAAGTCCACTGCCTCACAGTGCGAGATCTGGTCCACCGTTAACCAGTTTGACAGCAGTTCAAGAGACAGTGCCAAGTCAAGGTCACCACTCCACAGTGCCAAGCCAAGGTGGTTGCAAAGCACTGTGAGATCAAGATTGTTGCCGAGCCGGTAGCTGCCAAGCCACGCTCACCCGAGCCGGTAGCTGCCAAGCCACGCTCACCCGAGCCGGTAGCTGCCAAGCCACGCTCACCCGAGCCGGTAGCTGCCAAGCCACGCTCACCCGAGCCGGTAGCTGCCAAGCCACGCTCACCCGAGCCGGTAGCTGCCAAGCCACGCTCACCCGAGCCGGTAGCTGCCAAGCCACGCTCACCCGAGCTGGCTGCTGCCGCCATGTCCGAGTCGCCGCAGAGCCGTGCTGTTGCTGCCATGTCCAAGTCACCACAGAGTCGTGCTAAAGGCGCTGCCTCCTGTCCTTGCCAAGGGTGCTACCCAACCGGTCCACACCAAGGGCGCTGCCCCACCGAGCCCAGCTGTCCCGGTGTCTTCGAGCCCAGTGGTTCCAGTCCAGTCGCCGCAGAGCCGTGCTAAGGTCCCTGACCCACAGATCCGTACCACTGTGCCGTGTTCGTGTTGCCGCAGTGCAGAGAGGACACTGTTGCTGTCCATTCCGCGTCCTGTACCAGGGGTAGGAGACGCAAAAGGACTGGTGCCAGTGCCTTCCAACCTGGACCCAGCTTTGGCTCCCAAGAGGTCTGTACCTCAGGCCCGCAAGCCCGAGAGTCGAGTCCTGTCCCTGCTGGATGTTTCGAGCCTCTAACGGTGCTATTATATGCCTTGAGGACTGAGAGGTGTATGAGAGGGCTCTACGTATCTACAAGACCCATTGACTTTTTTCTTGTCATTTTTCTTGTCCTCTTTTGAGCATCCGGCGTCTGCTCGTGGAGAGGGGGGTACTGTAACGTTGGGGGCTTCCAGCCCTACCTGTGTGCTTGAGGACAGCAAGTCTGATGCTGCTCGCTGACCACTGCCGGTTTAAATGGAGACAGGCAGGGAGGTGATTGCATGAGGTGTGGCTTGAGTGGGGGGCGTGGTCTGGTGAAGGTCTTTAAAAACCCTCAGTATAGTTTCAGAAGTTGCCAGATCGTGGTTATCCATCCTGAGCTCCTTGTACCTGACTGCTATATTGATTTAACCTGTTATTGACCTCTGCTTGTGTTCTGACCATTCTGCCTTCTGTTGCCCTAGACTATTTGCTTGTACTACGCTACTGCTCTGATACCGACCCGGCTATTCCATTTGACCATTCTGAACTCTGTATTCCTGATCCTGGCTCGGCTGACTCCTCTCTGTATTGTTAACCCTTTTCTGTCTAGCTAGTTTACCTGGCCAATTCTAAGGACCAGACAGATAGGGATCATTCACAGCTACACTGTTGGTAGCTTCTGAGTTTTGTGGAGTGTTGGGGGTTAAGTACTGCGTGGTGGGATCCGGGAACCGTGACACCCCATATATTTCCCTTAATACTATAGGAGTTATTCACTAAGTGCCGGTGTTTGCTGATATTGCAGTGCCGACAACACCGGCATTTCACAAACTAAAATCCAAACAACAGGAGAAGCAGCACCGTAAAGATTCTCTACTATCTTTTTTCTTGTGACATGCCGACACCGCCAAGACCGGCGATTTTCAATGGTATTTTCAACACTGCTCTTAGCGATTAACCCCTTACATATCATTATATATCCTGTTATCTTAAAAAGAAATCCTAATTAATAAGTGTGTTGTCTGCGTGCGCTACGGGCTCGATTGGGAAAAAAAAAAGATAATCTGCTTGCGGGTATTTCTTTTCGAAATATCAGCTGAATTGCTTGAAAAATTCAGCTGGAGCTGATACTTGAAAAATACTGTTGGTCCAGTCGTATTAAATCGAGCCCTATTAAATACATTTAAAATTTAAAATATATGTACGTAATATTTTTTAAAAATAATAAAATTCATATTTATTTAGTAAAAAAAAATTGTATGGAAAAATATATATATTTTACAGATCAGGGCAGGATAAAATAGTTTCCAGATATAGCGATGTGTCTTAATTCTCTGACTCTCTGAAGGTCGTGAACTGGTTCGTGACCGGATTTGTTGCAGAACCTTTAGGCTCAAGCTTTTGACAGAACTACAACAGCTTCAGTGGAGCTTGCCTTACATTGTAAAGTGCTGACAAGCATATTTTCCTGCATAAATTAATGATAATTAATTTATTAATGTTATTAATTATATTTTATATATATATATATATATATATATATATTATATATATATATTATATAATAATTAAAAATATATATACATTACATACATAATAAACAAAAATAATAATACAAATTAAATATATACATTACATATATCTAAAACAAAAATACAAAATAAAATATATACATTACATATATCTAAAAAACAAAAATACAAAATAAAATATTACATTACATACATAAAAAACAAAAAATACAAAATAAAATATATACATTACATACATAAAAAACTAATAATACAAATTAAATATACATTACATATATCTAAAACAAAAATACAAAATAAAATATATACATTACATACATAAAAAACAAAAATACAAAATAAATATATACATTACATACATAAAAAACTAATAATACAAATTAAATATATACATTACATATATCTAAAACAAAAATACAAAATAAAATATATACATTACATATATATAAAAAACAAAAATAATCTGCTACCCTGATAAGCAGGAAAGAAATTATATCGCTATATTTAATGACCGACGTTTCAGTTCACCTTGAAATAAGTTGATTGTCGGGGTAGCAGATTATTTTAGTTTTTTTTGTATTTTTAGAACTTTTCCAGCATCCGACTTTACTCTATCAGGGTTATTCAGAGAGAGCCGATCTGGCCATGAAATTGCACCAAACCGTGACTTCCACCGTACGGTGACATTTCGGGGCTATTCAGAGGGCAGCCAGTTTGTTAAACTTTGGCGATTTGCCCATGAAATATGGTGCCTGTTCGACGGCAGTGAAATCCCCCATAGAGAAGCAATGGTTAATCTATTCACAGACACCGAACAGCAGAGAAATGTCATTGAAATGCCCTGATGTTCGGTGGTTTCATTCGTCAGGTTTATTCAGGAGAATCCCATAGGCTTCAATGTTAAAAATATTCCCGCTTTTATTCAATATCTAATAAACCATTTATTATTTTAATCTGCAGCAAAAAGTCTCTTTATTTATTTTTAGAATTTTTTTAGACATTTTTCAGTATATTTTTGGCGAAATATTATTTTCCATTTTTTTTAAATTGCATTTTTTTTCTGTAACAGGCCTTTTTATTATTATTCATAGGACCTTATATATTAGATCTAGACATTTTCGGCCAGTATTTTTTTTTTTTACAAACAGCGTTTGAAATGTTAAACTTTCAATTGTTTTTTTACCCCACTCATCGGTTTGTCGTCTTTTTCCAGCGGCTGGTCGGCGCTATGTTCAGCGGATCGTCGGCTTTTTTCGGATGCATGCAGTGGCTTTTTTGGCGGTTTTTCCGTTCTATGTTGCGGTTTTGCGGCGGTTTTTCCTATGCAGTCCACGGATTTTCCCTGCCCTACGGGGACCCTGTGGTGAATGCGGAATTCACTGCAGGGTCAGGGAATTCGAGAGCACTGACATGTCGGTGACTCTAGTTGTATTGGGGACATGAGTATGAATTCTGCAGTTTCGTATATGCTGAAAGTGACTTAAAAAAGCAAAAATAACCAAATATGTAATAATAAAAACACAAGAGAGCAAACAACCTCAAAATACACTGTGTAGCTGCTACACTGCTTGGGAAACATAAACCGCCATGAAAGATTCGTAGATAAAATGTCAATAATATATAACCGCAAAATGAATAACCTCACGCTTCATGTACCTGTTACAGATTACTGAACAATCAGGGCGGCGGTGTCAGCCTGACCTGTGCTTAACAAGTTCAGTACGGTGATTTTATCTCGTTTAACGTGCTTAGCTTTCACAGTGCGTCTTATGACTGTGGCGTGCCTTGCCAGAGATCCTGCTACAGATTAAAACCATAGAGGCAGCAGCCGCTGACATCTGGTGTGTGTGTATGTGTGAAAATATATATATATATATATATATATATATTAGGGATGCACTGGTACCGACTAGTATTGGCATTGGATTTGCACAAGTATTTGTACTCGTGAAAATGCCACCCTATACTTTATACCAATACCGGAAGTTAGCATTGGGTGGGCGTGCTGGGCGGTATCCGAGGGGCTGGGTCAGCTGGCAGAATGCACTAACAGCATTCTGCCGGCATGAAAAGCAGCTCCGCTGGCCTCCAGTCACGCTGTCTTGAGATCTTGCAGAGTTTGTTGGAATGTCACAAACTCTGCAAGATCTCACGAGAGTGCGGCCACAGCAGGGCCGCAATACAATGATCACGCTCACTGGAACGCGGCCCGTCGGAGGGGCCTGGCAAAATGCTGTTAGAGCATTGTGTCTGTATTTGAGATCTGGGAGGTGTATATATATATATATATATATAGAGTACCAAGGAGACCGCTCCACGGAGTCTTTGATTCAGAAATATTTATTTGGAAAAGTATTCAACGTTTCAGTCCCATTACGGACTTTCGTCAGGATATTCCTGACAAAAGTCCGTAATGGGACTGAAACGTTGAATACTTTTCCAAATAAATATTTCTGAATCAAAGACTCCGTGGAGCAGTCTCCTTGGTACTCTACATTTTCGGATCGGTGAGAGTCCAGCACCGGAGCAAGTATTTGTATCTACACGTGGAGTGCGGGGATCCCTGGCATTTATATATATATATATATAAAAAGTGTGTTTAATATTGCAGAAGCCACCCGCACATCATAGCAATTCAAAGAATTGCATCCCAGAGCTCCTGTGCCACATTCCCCATATGCAGCAAGGAATTCTGGGTAAGATATGCAAATGATCTCTGTCTTACTTTTACACATCCTGGATCTGTTATTACACAGAACCCTAAAATCAATGCTATGCCACACTGTGGCTTTGTAGCAAAGATAAGGTTATGCAACTGGTCAAAGCCACTCCTAGGACAGCGCTGTTTCAGGTTTGTTGAACCCTCATCAGCTAGGAGACCGGCATGACCAGTTGCAGTGGATGTTTGGACCATAGGTAAGTAAGTGTCTATAAGGGTTGTGGTGAAGGACTAAAAGTGAGACAAAAAGCCTCCACACTATCAAAAGTGTGTTTAATATTGCAGAAGCCACATCCTGGATCTGTTATTACACAGAACCCTAAAATCAATGCTATGCCACACTGTGGCTTTTGCATATCTTACCCAGAATTCCTTGCTGCATATGGGGAATGTGGCACAGGAGCTCTGGGATGCAATTCTTTGAATTGCTGTGATGTGCGGGTGGCTTCTGCAATAATAAACACACTTTTGATAGTGTGGAGGCTTTTTGTCTCACTTTTAGTCCTTCACCACAACCCTTATAGACACTTACCTATATATATATATATATATATATACCACCATACGGGGGGACTCCGGGTCTTCTAAAAAGCCAAATTTTTTAGGTATGCTTTAAAAAAAAACGACGTTTTGGCTCCTCAGGGCCTTTCTTAAGGTTACATACACAAAGACATAATGTATGTATACATAAAAGGGTTTTTTAGCTAACCCACCAATCCTGTGTCAGGGCGCCGTGGAGCACGCCAAACGAGTGAAGAGCTGGCGCGTCCATGTTGGGCGTGGTGCGATTAGCACGGGACTAGGAAGTGTCATTATCCGTGCCGAAGGGGTGTGTTACTATAGCAACCCGGCAAAACAATCGAGAGTCTGATGTAAGGGCCCGTCTGCAAGTATTAAAATAGACCGCTGGTAATATATTTTTGTGACTGTAATCAGACGGCCCTGCGCGGCCGCTGCTTCTTATCATTTGTTTATTGCTGACACGCCTTCAAAATAATTTTTTTTAATAACAAAATAAAAAGATAATTGATTGCTGCGCCACGTGATGAAGATATCTTCCACAAATCTTGAATAAAAAAGAATCTGTATGGACCTAAACGATATTGATGGTTGAATTGACACGTGTAAAGATTGGCATACACCACTGCCATGTCTGCCCCCATCTCACTACCCGAAATTTGAAGAAAGAATTGCTTCTCAAAACGAAAGAAATAAGGTAATGAATAGGTAGTCCCTTGTATACCTGTGAATGTTTCCCTAAATGCCACAATACTGTCTTGATGTGGGATAAACTTGTACAAACAGATCACATCCAAAGTGGCCATGACGATAGATCATTATTATTATTATCTATGAAGCGCCAGCATATTCTGCAGTGCCGTACAATGGGCACAATATAGACAGGGTTACAATACTTTGAACAACATTTCGATAAACCAGTACAGGAAGAAACGAGGGCCCTATTCCCATGGGAACTCACAATCTAGAAGGGTTGGGGGTGGAAACAGGAGGAGAGGACTGCAAGGTGAGAGAGATGGGCTGCAAGGTGAGTGTGAAGGACTGCAAAGTGAGAGTGATAGGCTGCAAGGTGAGAGTGATGGACTGCAAGGTGAGAGTGATGGGCTGCAAGGTGAGAGGGATGGACTACAAGGTGAGTGTGATGGCTGCAAGGTGAGAGGGGTGAACTGCAAGGTGAGAGTGATGGGCTGCAAGGTGAGAGTGAAGGACTGCAAGGTGAGAGTGATAGGCTGCAAGGTGAGAGTGATGGACTGCAAGGTGAGAGTGATGGGCTGCAAGGTGAGAGTGATGGGCTGCAAGGTGAGAGGGATGGGCTGCAAGATGAGAGGGATGGACTACAAGGTGAGAACGATGGACTACAAGGTGAGAACGATGGACTGCAAGGTGAGAGCGATGGGCTGCAAGGTGAGAGCGATGGGCTGCAAGATGAGAGCGATGGGCTGCAAGGTGGGTGTGAAGGACTACAAGGTGAGAGGGATGGGCTGCAAGGTGAGAGGGACGGGCTGCAAGGTGAGATTGATGGGCTGCAAGGTGAGTGTGATAGACTGCAAGGTGAGAGTGATGGACTGCAAAGTGAGTGTGATGGACTGCAAGGTGAGTGTGATGGACTGAAAGGTGGGAGTGATGGACTGCAAGGTGAGAGGGATGGACTGCAAGGTGAGAGCGATGGACTGCAAGGTGAGAGCGATGGGCTGCAAGGTGAGAGCGATGGACTGCAAGGTGAGAGCGATGAATGGCAAGGTGAGAGCGATGGACTGCAAGGTGAGAGTGATGGACTGGCTGTGTCAGTGAGTTGGGTGGTAGGCTTCCCTAAATACGAATGTCTTAAGGGAGCGTTTGAAGGAAGGGAAACTAGGGGAAAGTCTTACAGTATGAGGGAGAGCTTTCCAGAGGCTGGGGGCTGCGCGTGTGAAATCCTGCAGTCTATCATGGGAAGAGGTGATGCGGGAAGAAGCTAGGCGCAGGTCACTGTTTGAGCTCAGGGAGGGGCTGGGGTGTATTTGATCGATAGAAATATAACTAGGAGAAGGTGGACTCAAACCTTAAAATTAATCTTGTATGAGGGTGATACTGAGACCATTGAATACAACACACATTAAATATTCTGCTAGATATTTTATAAGCACCTAGCTGAGGATACATGAATAAAGATGGAGAGTTAGTCACAAACTATGATCACCAGACGTTCAGGCCCACCACAACGTCAATGTACTCCATCACAGCGGGGCCATATCCAAAAGAACCCGAACGCCTGCTCTTAAATAAGCCGCTCACAGTTATTCCGACTCGAGCTGCTAATACAGAAACTGGGTCAGAATAAACAGGGGACGGGTAAGGGATATCGGCTCGCGGCAAGTTTTGTGTCTCTTTCCAGCAGCTACCTGCAGCAGTGGAATAGGGCCCTCTGCCGGCTCCACTCCCGAAGCAGGTTTGTTTTCGTTGTCATTCAGAGATTAACGTATTGTCTCTTTTATTAAAACACCCCACCTTAGCTCTAGGCATTGGGTGCAGTGCTGATTCGAGACACAGGTATGTCATCTGAGCTTTGCTTTCTCATGAAAACAAGGTATTTTATATATTATTTTTGAACTTTCTGTCACTTTGCCTTTTCTCAATCAAAAATGTGTCTACATGATTTTGAATTGAAATACCATGAGATGTTCTCCTTGGATAGAAAGAGAATTCCCTGTGAGATCTCTCTCCTGTCCCCCTGTATTACTGTAAAGAAGCTACAAAGAGCAGCCCCGACTCTCACTGTAACAAAAAGCTAATCTTTACTGTTGTGCTACAGCAACCAGGGATCTGTCAGAATACAGGGGGAGCTGTGGAGTCAGTCACTGCTGTACAGGGATAAGATTCAGGGGGTTATAATAAATGTAAATCCCTGTACAGTACATATACAAGGCGTTGCTGTAATTGCCACACACGGCATTATGCGGCACATACAGATACAAGGTGTTGCTGTAATTGCCATACACAGACATTATGCAGCACATACAGATACAAGGTGTTGCTGTAATTGCCATACACAGGTATTATGCAGCACATACAGATACAAGGTGTTACTGTAATTGCCATACACAGGCATTATGCAGCACATACAGATACAAGGTGTTGCTGTAATTGCCATACACAGGCATTATGCAGCACATACAGATACAAGGTGTTGCTGTAATTGCCATACACAGGCATTATGCGGTACATACAGATACAAGGTGTTGCTGTAATTGTCATACACAGGCATTATGCAGCACATACAGATACATGGTGTCGCTGTAATTGTCATACACAGGCATTATGCAGCACATACAGATACAAGGTGTCGCTGTAATTGCCATACACAGACATTATGCAGCACATACAGATATTGCATTGCTAATAATCTCATTCAGGTCACTACAAACCCCCATAAGCAGGAGAGCTCACCATTTTATTATCTGTCTGCAGCAAATTTACTGCATCTGATTGTATGCTGATAATGCAGACCCCCTGTGACATTGTGCCAGATAAGGGACGCCATCTAGAGTTTAGAACCTTTCATCCCAATAACAATACATAGATGATTTGTTTATTATATGGAGGGGTGATGAGGCTAGTTTAAAGGATTTTCTTATTCATCTCTCCAGTAAGTGTCCTTGGGCGAGACACCTACCGTACATACTTGCCACCACACAATATCGGCTGTGGAGTCCAGTGGTGACGTCTCTACCCTTCGATAGTGGATAAGCAAGTCAAAATCCCATTCAGCACATCCCTCCAATATAACTGTGGAGAAGTCTCGACTTTACGAGAAGCGGGTTCAACCTAACCACCAGGTCGCTCTACAATCATGGAAAGACGACTCGTTCCCACTCAGAAGACACCACCAGCGAGTGTCCTTGGGCAAGACGCCTAATGATATGGATGCGCCTACCTCGCAAAATACTTGTACATCTCTTAGTTTGTAAATTCCCTCGGGAACAGAGACACCTTGAATCAGGCCGTATCATCCATGTGTGGTATTCCAGTGTATCAACCCCTTGTACACTGATCTTGTAAAGCACTGTGGAATATGTGGCGCCATATAAATAAAGGAAAATAATAATAAAAAAATTTTTGAAACCTGTTGATGTTAACAGTTTTACAGATTTTTTGACAGAGTTGTCAATCCCATATTTGGTTAAAGAGTGTTCTCAACGGCCAATTAAGTTGCACGGAGAATGACATCTTTATAGTAGGGATGTGCGTTTCGGGTTTCGGAATATCGGAATTTTCACAAAATTTCCCGATTCGTGTCTTCGGATTCGGCAGAATTTCCGAATCGGATCGGACCCGAAAACGGACAGATCCAAAAAAAATTCTGAGCCGAAACGAAAATTTTTCGTTTTTTTAGAATGGACTTGAAATGTGTCAAATCAAAATTTATTTTTGCTCTATTAATGATTTCGGTTCCATTCGTGATTTCGGTTCCATTTCGGTAATTCTGGACATCGTATATTTAACTATTATCGGTTATATCGCTGATTCTGTAAATTTTGTATTTGTAAATGCGTATCACTTGTTTCTTGTGGCATTCGGGTCAGTTTAGCGTTTTTTTAAATCATTTTGTTCATTTTTTTTGTTCCTTGGCTTTCATACCATTTTTTAATATGATTAAATAAAGTTGTGAAATGTATATTCAATTATTCATAAGAAAAAAAGGATCTTTATTTAATAAAAAAAAAACACGATAGAATTGCCAGAATTATCGTATCGACAGAATGAATTATCGGATCAGAAAAACAAACCAAAAATTAATTATAAAAAAAATATATAAAGTATAAAAAAAGTAAACCATAGTAGTTTACGTCAAAACGAATAGAGTTAGACACTTTGAAACGAGGAGAACAGATGTTCCGAAAAAAACGAAAATTTCCGAAATCACGAAAAGTCGATACATAAAACGAGCAGAGTGACCCGAAAACACGAAAAATGGTCGATATTCCGAAAAAAAAATGTATACGAAAAACGAGCCGAACCGAACCGAATCGAAACAGAAATCGGCCGAAACGAGCCGAATCGAAATTTTAAACATCCGAACGAATCGAACCGAAAAAAAAATCGGTGCACAAGTCTACTTTATAGAACAAACAAACAAGATTAAAGGAGATTTTTTTTAAAAAAAGGGTATGAGAGAAATCATTTGGAATTCTATAATTAATAAAAGCACGAGGCAAGAAAGGGAAGAAACGTTACAATATAAAGATAAGAAAGTGGATGACATGTCCACAATACCGTTCATATATGACTTCAATAGCCAAAACAATAAGCTTAATATGATAAAAATATATTGGCATATTTTATTAAAAGATGTGGTATTGAGGGAGGGGTACGGACGTTCCTGAGCCAACGGGCTCTACCTGAGACCTTCACCCCCACTACTTCCTTGATCGGAGGCTCCGGAGATTTGCGGGTAAGACCTGAAACAGAAGTACCCTGCACGCCGCAACTGTAGGCCGCTGGCCCGCGCTGGGGCCTGGACACCCGTGGAGTCACGTGCCGCAGCCTCGAGGGAACAGATCCGACTCCCCTGAGCAGACGGTCACCACTTGCTGCTTCTACCTGGGCTTCCCCCTCAAGCTGACTCCGGGAGACCCCTTCTTCACACCAGGCAAACCCTTTGGGGGGAACACAGGCACAGGGAGACGACGCTCGCTGCCCAGAGACTTGGATTCGACGGGAGTGGACCAAGTTCAGACCCACGCACCCCTTGTCCACGCTGCTCCCCGAGACCTCCGGTACCGGTAAAAAAATTTTTTTTTCTCTTATAATAATTTTTCTGGGCGCCAAGTACGGGCCGCCCACCCATCTTAAGTTTTAATTTTCGACCTGGACATTGAACCATGCTGGGGGTGCTTCTCGGTGATCCCTAGAAGGCTTACCCTTCTCGCAAGTTTAACTTTTTTTCACTGGCCCATCTGCGGCTCGCCACCTCTGCACGACAAAATTGAATGTTTTTCTTTTAGGAGGCTACGCTACAAGGGCGTGTCTTTATTAAACAAATTTTTTCCAAGAGTGGGTATCCTGTCGGGAGGGGGAGATGGCCGCTTGAGGCTGTAGCGCCATGCCCATGAGATTCCCCTAAAGCCTTCTAAGCGACCTATTGAGATACATATTTTCTACGTGACCCCCCTGACATGCCCGGGACTAAATCTGGACGTAACCCGGGTCAAAAGGACATTTCCCGTTGTTTCACCCCGGCTCGATCAACGGCCTCCGCATCTCCTAAGATGACTACACCTGCCGAGGAGACGGCGACCAACGACGCACCGTGTACGCGCCGGGATATACAAGACCTGCGCCAACTCCTTCTGACTGTCAAAGATGACTTGCAGGCAGATCTCAGGGCTGGAATCGATGGCCTGAGAGCAGATCTGGGGACCCTGGGGACACGCACGACGGCCCTCGAGCTACGAGCGGAGGAGGCCCGGGAGGCGGACACAGAGGTGCGGGCAGATATGGCGGTCCTTCAAAACAAGTACGAACTCTTACAGGAGGCGGTGGAGGATATGGATAATCGATCCCGTCGCTCCAACCTTCGACTTCGCAATATCCCTGAGACGGTGGTGAATTTACGGGACTTTCTTCATCGCTACTTCCAGGCGCTTCTGCCCGAGGCACCCGAAGAGGAACTGTTACTTGACCGGCCCACAGAGCCTTACGCCCAAAACCCTCGGAGACTGATCCTCCTAGAGACGTGATACTTAGATGTCATTACTACACCACCAAAGAAGCTATACTTCAAGCGGTGCGTAATGCTACTCCGACTCTTGACGGCATCACTCCCCACTTCTACAATGATCTGGCTCCCTCCACACTCCAGAAGCGCCGGGCGCTCAAGCCCCTCACTGATCTTCTCCGCCAGAGGGACGTCAGATACCGCTGGGGATTTCCATTTCGCCTTCTCATTCCTCACAACGGTACTTTCTTGACTCTCCGTTCCCCAGCAGACAGCTCAACGGTCTTGGAGACGCTGGGCATCCCGGAGCCCCCGGATCTCTTTGCACAGGGAGAAGCCAGGGGCAGGCCGAGGAGACAGGATCGGAGACGCTCCCCGTTGCGTTAACCTCCAGGTCACTGCTACCATCACCCCCGTCCCCCTGCACCACCTGAGAGGGTCTCGTCCTCCACCTTCTCCACGGGACTTTATTTACTGAGCTCTGTTCGGTCCCCAAAGCCCCATCTTGGGATCTCGTGAGGCGGGTTTGGGAGCCATGTCAGATACCCGGAGAGAACCCACACCCGTCGGACCCTTTTGAGATAGATCTCGGTTTAGTGCGGGAGACCTGTTGCTAGTTAAATGCTCCCTGTTAGTAGCCTCCAAGTTCCAGTTCCCCAGGGTCCTTTACGGTCTATTGCCCTGGCCGCTCCGCGATGGGGGGGGTGGGGAGTTAGACGGGCCAGCTGTCCCTGGACATTGACTCATATGTTGCTTTGGGTGCGGGTTGGGAAGGGTTTCAAAGGTTTTAGATGCAGATTTTTAGGTCACGGTCCTCCCTTAGGGGAGTCTATGGGCTGGCGACCTTCTCCTTGTTGTCGCTCTCGCCCCCGAGTGCGTACCTTGTGGTCGGTACAATCCACCACCAGACACATTTTTTTCTAGTGTCTATCTCCCCCCCTTTTTCTTTCTCTTTTCCCTTCTCTTTTCTCCTCCCCTCCCTTTCTTCTTTCTTCCCTCTCTGTCTCTATTTTTTCTCTTCCTCTCCCTACCCCCTTTTTTTTTTTTTTTTTTATCTCCTATTTTACCTCTTTCTCCCCACTTTTTTTTTCTCACACCTCTCCTTCCATCTCTTTTATTTGCTTGATCCCCCATGGCGGAGGGGGAGGCGAGGCGCGGGCCCGCCTCAAGGTGATCTCACATAATGTAAAGGGTCTTTTGTCCCCGAACAAGAGACGAGGGGCCACCAGATATTACCGGAAACTGAGAGCCGATGTGGTCCTCCTGCAGGAGACTCACTTTACACGGGGCAGGGTTCCGGGATATTGGGGGGATGGTTTCACCGTGCATTACCACTCCGCTGGTAGCTCCCGAAAAACAGGGGTTTCGATACTGATGCGAGGTAGTCTTCATTTTCATCTTACCCATCAGGAGACGGCTTTGGACGGCAGATACCTGCGGGTGACTGGGACAATTGGAGGTAAGCCGGTCACCTTTGTTAATGTATATGCTCCTTCCCCCCCGGAGGGACCTTTTTGGAGGGCAGTGGAGGAACGGCTTGCGCAGCTACCGAATAGGGGGGTCTTTGTAGGAGGAGATTTCAATGCGGTCATGGACCCTTTCCTTGACCGCAGTAAGACAGCACTTAACCGCGCTCCTTTCCGCAGCTCCAAGACCTTCCGTGGGGTAGTCCAGGCGGCCAATCTGTACGATGCTTGGCGGTTGCTCCACCCTAGAGATCGGGACTATTCCTTTTACTCAAATCCCCACGACTCGTACTCCAGATTGGATTATATTTTTTGCAGTAGAGATAACATTACGGCCCTCGTCTCTTCCACCATTCACGAAATCTCGTGGTCTGACCATGCTGCAGTTGAGATAGCACTGATGGGCTGGGGGGTACCGGGTTCGGCTAGTGTGTGGCGCTTTAATGCCTCCCTCTTCCTTGACCCTGGTTTGAAAGACACCATGAACCTTGACTTGACGGACTTCTTTGAGCGCAACTCCACTCCAGGCATGGCTGCCACCACAGTGTGGGAGGCGCACAAGGCGTTCATGCGTGGCAAGTTAATCGCTATAGGGGCCCGCCGCAAGCGGGAAAGAGCAGCTGAGATGAAATCACTTACAACTAGGGTGGGTGACTTAGAACGGGAGCATAAAAGGACTGGGGACGCCACTCGGTTGAGGGAGTTGCTAGAGGCCAGGGGTAGTCTTAACATGTTGCTGTCCCGCCAGGTCCAGGCGGCTCTCCAGTGGACGGGTCGGAAGTTTTTCGAGAAGAGCAACAAACCTGACACTCTTCTGGCCCGCCGGCTGAAGCAGCAGACCCGGGAGCGTACGGTGCGCGCGGTACGACTTGGTTCGGGTGAAATGACCTCCGACCCCCGGGATATTTCAAGGGCATTCTGCTCTTATTATGAGTCCCTATATAACGGCACTACTGCAACGCCTGGCCCAGTAGGAGAGGCCCTTATCCGGGAATTTCTCGGCCGCACCACTTTGCCTTCCTTCAGCCACCCGCAATGTCTGGACATGGCAGCCCCCATCTCAACGGAAGAGGTAGCAGCCGTGATCAAACACTTACACTCCTCTAAATCCCCGGCCCGGATGGATTCTCGGTCCCCTACTATAAGGGTTTGAGCCTGTCTCTGCTCCAGCCCCTGACCGGACTGTTTAATACCTACATGAAGGGAAAGGAGGTCCCATCTTCTGACATGCTCCTGGCCCGTATTGTGGTCATCCCCAAGCCGGGCAAGGACCCGGCGGTATGCCCTAGTTATAGGCCCATCTCCTTGATAAACGTGGACATGAAGATCTACGCCAAAATTCTGGCTAACAGAATTGGTCGTTATATCGCTGAGGTTATTCATCCCGACCAGGTGGGATTTATCCCCGGTAGAGAGGCCCCGGATAATATCAGACGGGCCCTTAATCTGATTCAGGTCACTAAAACCTCAGGTAGAGGCTCCTTTCTCCTCTCTCTAGACGCCGAAAAGGCCTTTGACCGGGTTGATTGGAACTATTTATGGGCTACATTGACCTCCTTCGGAATACGGGGGACCTCTTGACAGCAATACGGGCTTTATATGCGGGCCCCAGGGCACAGGTAGACACGGGGGGTTCCTCTCGGCCCCCTTCTTTATTTTAAATGGGACCCGACAGGGATGCCCCTTGTCGCCGCTCCTATTCGCCCTATCTATTGAACCCCTGGCGGCGTATATTAGGGACCACCCTGACGTCCGAGGGATGGAAGTAGGGGGTAAACCATATAAACTGTCTCTTTTTGCTGACGATGTCCTCTTGTCCCTGACCTCGCCCATCACCACTCTCCCCAACCTGATGAGGGCCCTAAGGGACTATGGTAGGGTCTCGGGCTATAGACTTAATGCAGACAAGAGCGAGGTGTTGGACCTTAACCTAACAGAGGGGAGAGGTCGGTGGTTCGAGATCGGTTCCCTTTTAGATGGTGCCGCTCCTCTATGAGTTCCTTGGGGACTCAGCTGACTCCCACTTGGGATCAGCTGTATGCGGCAAATTATGGGATACTGCTTCCTACCCTCCATGCGTTGCTATCGACATGGTCCCATCTACGCCTTTCGCTATTTGGTCGGATATATGCGGTCAAGATGACCCTGCTCCCAAAGCTGCTGTACCTTTTCAGAACACTGACAATTCCTATTCGCAGGGCGGACCTGACCTTCCTCCAGTCGGCTATCCACTCTTTTATCTGGGGAGGGCGACGAGGGCGGTTGCCTAAAAACCTTATGTTCCAATCTAGACGACGGGGAGGCATGGGAGTCCCACACCTTTACTCATATTACAAGGCGACCCAATTTGCGATGCTCTCCATGATTAACCTGCGACACGGAGCACCGCTCTGGACCACCCTTGAACAAGATATGGGGGGACCACAACCACTGCGCACGCTTCAATGGGCCCCTAAAGCTACTCCCCGGATCTACCACGATAGCCCCACGCTGCAGCATTCACTGCGCCTCTGGAACCTCTATAGAGATGGAGATGATCTGTCCCCTCCGGGTTCGGGCCTCCAATCTTTATTTTATAATCCGAAGTTCCCGGAGGGTAACCCTCCCAGGGCGTTCGGTTGGTGGCTCAGATCTGATATCACAGAACTACGCGATCTGACTTTGCAGGGCCGACCGGTCACCCTTGGTTATCTACGGGAGTCGAAAGCGCTACCCCCCTCTGAGACATTTAGAGCCCTCCAACTGCTACATTTTGTCAGGGGAACTCTTAGAGCGACGCCGGATCGCAGACTGACCCTCTATGAGACCTGCTGTCGGCGGACGTACAGAGGACGCGGTTTGATATCCTCGCTTTATTCCCACATCCTTGACGCTACCTTTCCGCAGGAGGCGCCTTATGTTACGAGGTGGGAGGATGATCTAGGGAGCTCTCTGGAAGCAGATGAGTGGGCAGACATTATTGACAGGACCTCACGGGTCACAATCTGTACTGCGGTTCGCGAGAACTGTTATAAGGTCATGGCGAGGTGGTATATCCACCCGCGGCGCCTCGCAAGGATGTACCCGGGGATGCCGTCAACGTGCTTCAGGGGATGTGGCGAGAGGGACGTATATGCATGCATGGTGGGACTGTGGCATGGTCAGGACTATCTGGACGGAGGTGTTTGGTGATTTGAGCAGGGCACTAGGGACACACTTATGTCCGGATCCCTGGACAGCACTCCTCAACCGCCCGCACCCCGAGGCACATCTTACACGAGGTGAGCATTCCCTGGTCTCTAGGGTGTGTGCTGCAGTGCGTATCTGTTTGGCCAAGACCTGGAAGGCCCCCCTCCCCCGCGCCAGCTGATTGAAGCCAAAATTTGGCACATGGTCACGATGGAACGCCTGACGGCAGTGGTTCACGACAGGATGGCCCACTTTGAGACGGTTTGGTCGCCGTGGCTGGCGGCGTTTGCCTCACCGGCCTCTGCTCGCATTGCTTTCTCAGGTTAGATGGGGGTCCGGCGAGGTTGGGCCCGTGGTTTCGCCTCCTCTCCTCTCCCCTGAACCTCTTTTCTTCCCCTTTTTTTTTTTTTTTTTTTTTTCTTTCTTTCTTCTCTCTTTCTCTCTTCCCTCTCTTATTTTCTTATTTTATGCCTCTCTCACAACATTTATCTTTTAGACAGTAGATGTTGTAGTCTCATGGGCGCATAGCTCCTTACCCTATAAAATATATGCGGGAGTTGTTTGAAATGTTCGCTGTTGTGCATATTTTGATGTCGGGAATCTTGTAAGCACCGTAGCTGATACGAGACTTGACTGGATTTCCTCTTTTCTGTATTGTTTATTCCCCTTTAATAAAATATATGGAATTTAAAAAAAAAAGATGTGGTATTGAAGGAGATGCCTGGAGAAAAACAAAAAATGATAAATCAATGAGCTCAGAGTATTAAACAGAAGGTGGTGAGGAGTTATAACAGTAAAGAGTTTAGGGAATATGTTCCAAATGAAGGAAGGTTATTATGGATGCGGCTGTTGTGCCGCATGTAAATGTTTTGGACTGGAAAAACATCATGTGGGTACATTAGACTATAAAGGAACATTCACGTTAAAACAAGTTACCACATGGCATTCCGATAATGTGATTTATGCTCTTATTTACCTTTGTAATAAAGTTAATATTGGGAGAACTATACAACCCCCTGTACAAAAGGATTATGGAACACGTTAGAAACATTAAAAAAAGGTATGAAAACCATACGGTGTCATCACACTTTCGGGATCAACATGAAGGATCACCTAAGGGTTTGCAATTCCTAGTTTTAAGAAAGATTAATAGGGATTGGTGGAGAGAAGATTTTATTAGAAAGATAAATCAGGAGGAAATGAAAATGATATTCCATTTTGATACCCTGGTCCCTAAAAGTCTAAATAAAGAATTTGAGTTATGTAATTTTCTCTCATATAGAGATGAAGTATTATAATTTTCTTGGTTATATCTGTAGACCGTATGGTATTATTATTATTTATTATTAAGCGCCAACACATTCCACAGCGCTGTGCAAGGTGCAATGGGTAAAGACAGGACAATTCTACAATACATACAGGAGGTCGTCAGCATTCTTGCCAGCAGATACAGGAGGATGTGAGGGGCCTATTCTCGTGGGAATTTACAATCTAGATGGTACATAATTGATTAGACGCCATCAAATCTTCCCCCAGTCTTAAGTCACTCAAGAGCTCCCTATTAACATACCTCAATACGGAATGCACCTGTAAACATGTAACACAGTGACTATATACAGAATGCACCTGTAAACATGTAACACAGTGACTATATACAGAATACACCTGTAAACATGTAACACAGTGACTATATACAGAATGCACCTGTAAACATGTAACACAGTGACTACATACAGAATGCACCTGTAAACATGTAACACAGTGACTACATACAGAATGAACCTGTAAACATGTAACACAGTGACTATATACAGAATGCACCTGTAAACATGTAACACAGTGACTATATACAGAATGCACCTGTAAACATGTAACACAGTGACTGTATACAGAATGCACCTATAAACATGTAACACAGTGACTATATACAGAATGAACCTGTAAACATGTAACACAGTGACTATATACAGAATGCTCCTGTAAACATGTAACACAGTGACTATATACAGAATGCACCTATAAACATGTAACACAGTGACTATATACAGAATGCTCCTGTAAACATGTAACACAGTGACTATATACAGAATGAACCTGTAAACATGTAACACAGTGACTATATACAGAATGCTCCTGTAAACATGTAACACAGTGACTATATACAGAATGCACTTATAAACATGTAACACAGTGACTATATACAGAATGCACCTATAAACATGTAACAGCGACTATATACAGAATACGCCTGTAAACATGTAACACAGGGACTATATACAGAATGCGCCTGTAAACATGTATCACAGTGACTATATACAGAATGCACCTGTAAACATGTAACACAGTGACTACAGAATGCACCTGTAAACATGTAACATAGTGACTATATACCGAATGCACCTGTAAACATGTAACACATTGACTATATACAGAATGCACTTGTAAACATGTAACATAGTGACTATATACAGAATGCACCTGTAAACATGTAACACAGTGACTATATATAGAATGCACCTATAAACATGGAACACAGTGACTATATACAGAATGTGCCTGTAAACATGTACCACAGTGACTATATACAGAATGAACCTGTAAACATGTAGCACAGTGACTATATACAGAATGCACCTGTAAACATGTATCACAGTGACTATATACAGAATGCACCTGTAAACATGTAACACAGTGACTACATACAGAATGCACCTGTAAACATGTAACACAGTGACTACAGAATGCACCTGTAAACATGTATCAGTATCGGAACTATTTAACCCCAGATCAATCGCTTTCGTCCAAAACATTCAACTACAACCGCCCTTTTAAAAGTTTCCAATGATATCCAAGCTGGTATGGAACAAGGAAACCTAACTGGAGCATCTTCCTTGATTTTGCCAAGGCCTTTGACTCGGTAGACCATGGCATCCTATTACAAAAACTTAAAAACTCTGGTATTGGTGATCACACGCTAACCTAGTTCCAATCATATGTGTCTGATCGGTCGCAATATGTGTCCATTTCTGACAGCACTTCCCTCCCCCTCCCAGTCACATGTGGTGTACCCCAAGGCTCAATACTCAGCCCCTGCTATTCACAATATTCATAAATGATCTGCCCAATGTCTGCAAAGCGTCAACTGTACACATGTACGCAGACGACACCGTAATCTATACCAGCAAACCAAATCTCCCACAGCTGGAGGCCGTGCTGCAAGAACAATTCAGAGGTAGAAAAGTGGATCAAAGATAACAAACTTTATCTAAATACTGACAAAACTGTAACGATGCTCTTTGGAACAAAACCTAAACTACACAAATTCCAAACACCCCATCTATGTGTGGGCACAAGATCAAATGACACACTGACTACAGTCACTAGGCTTGTGCACCGATTTTTTTTTCGGTTCGATTCGGTTCGGCTCGTTCGAATGTTTAAACTTTTCGATTCGGCTCGTTTCGACCGATTTCTGTTTCGATTCGGTTCGGTTCGACTCGTTTTTCGTGTACATTTTTTTTTCGGAATATCGACCATTTTTCGTATTTTCGGGTCACTTAGCTCGTTTTTTGTATCGACTTTTCGAGATTTCGGAAATTTTCATATTTTTCGGAACCTCTGTTCTCCTCGTTTCAAAGTTTGGTAGTCCCTGAACCAAAGAGGAGGAGCTGCTCGCGTGTAAATTCACATATATATAGCAGAGGCTGTCAGCAGGATCTGCCCAATTATTTAGAGGGAAAAAATGTGACCTGTTTTTTACAGTTTCTGTTATATGGTTAGGGTAGGATCTTGGGTTCCTGCAGAGGTTTGGCCAGGACAGGTGTTAACCTCTTAATTAACCTCAACCAAGAGATGTCCTTTTGGTTTAAGTCTTGGACATAGAGTATTGAAGATCACTCCTGAATTTCCCAACAACTTTAAAGTGGACAGTCATCATCGAATTTCAGAATAAAACAGCTGGAACCGAAATCACGAATGGAACCGAAATCATGAATAGAGTGAAAATAAATTTCGATTTGACACATTTCAAGTCCATTCAAAAATTCCGAAAATATTTCGTTTCGGCTCAGAAAACTTTTCGGATCTGCCATTTTCGGATCTAAAAATTTTCAGAAAATTGGCCGCATCCGAAAACACGAATCGGGAAATTTCGTGAAAATTCCGAAACCCGAAACGCACATCCCTAACAGTCACTTCTCTCAAATATCTAGGTATGTGGTTAGACCCAAATCTATCTTTTGGCCCCCACATCGAAAAACTCATCTAAACTTTACCCCAAACTAGGTGCCCTGTACAGAAACAAATCCTGCCTGAGCCCCGCGATAAGAAAGCAGATTGTACAACAAATGCTTATGCCGGCTATTGAATACGGAGATGTAGTGTATGCAGCCGCCCCGCAAAGAAACCTTCAGAAACTTACTACATTGTATAACTCATTCTGCCGCTTTGTGCTACAATGTAACTACATGACCCACCATTGTGACATGTTAAAAGAGCTAAACTGGCCGTCGCTGGAATCTAGACGCACCCTTCACCTTTCCAACCTGGTGTTTAAGAGCTTTTCTGGGAAGCTACCACCCTACCTGAATAGGCTGATTGCCCCAGCAACTCTCTCATCCTATAACCCTGATAGACTTTATTTCCTACATATTTATTTTTCTGTTAATCTGTATATTTGGTTTTGTGTTAATATCTTGCATTTTACTATTTTGTATTTCTGTAACATTTCAATGTTCTTGAACCCAGGACATACTTGAAAACGAGAGAAATCTCAATGTATCCTTCCGGTAAAATCCTTTATAAATAAATAAATAAATAATACATGACTATATATAGAATGCGCCTGTAAACATGTAACACATTGACTATATACAGAATGCGCCTGTAAATATGTAACACAGTGGCTATATACAGAATGCACCTGTAAACATGTAACAGTGACTATATACAGAATGCACCTGTAAACATGTAACACAGTGACTATATACAGAATGCACCTGTAAACATGTAACACAGTGACTATATACAGAATGCACCTGTAAACATGTAACAGTGACTATATACAGAATGCACCTGTAAACATGTAACACAGTGACTATATACAGAATGCACCTGTAAACATGTAACACAGTGACTATATACAGAATGCACATGTAAACATGTAACACAGTGACTATATACAGAATGCACCTGTAAACATGTAACACAGTGACTATATACAGAATGCACCTGTAAACATGTAACACAGTGACTATATACAGAATGCACCTGTAAACATGTAACATAGTAACTATATACAGAATGCACCTGTAAACATGTAACACAGTGACTATATACAGAATGCACCTGTAAACATGTAACACAGTGACTATATTACTTACATATTTATTTTCAGTGTTAATTTGTATAAATGTGTTTTGTTTTTAATATCTTGCATTTATTACTTTAATTCTGTAACCAGGGCCGCCATCAGGGCATTACGCCACATGCTGCCGTAAGGGGCCCAGGCCGCCGGGGCCCGGGGGGGGTTCCCGGGCCCCCGACGGCAGCGGCGTCGCCCTTTAACAGCTCCGGTATCGGACTCGATGAGTCCGAATCCGGAGCTGTGTCCTTGCTGCTGCTGCTGCAGGAGCCGGAGGAGACTGAGACACTGTGTCTCCTCCGGCTCCTGGCAGCTTCACTTCCTGGCTGGACGGGGCCAAGCAGCGTGTGAGGGCCTCCCAAGCATGTTGCTTTGGCTCCGCCCCTCCACTCAGTGAAGCTGCGCGCCGGAGCTGGAGGGGCCGGGAAGAAGAAGAGAAGAAGATTAAAGAAAAGGTGAAGAAAAGAAGAGCTGAAGAGCAGAAGAAAAGAAGATAGAAGAAAAGAAGACAGCGGAGTGGTGAGCCAGGGCCCAGACCCCAAGGCCCAGACCCAGACCCCAGGGCCCAAACCCAGGGCCCAGACCCCAAGGCCCAGGGCCAAGACCCTAAGACCCAGGGCCCAGACCCTAAGGCCCAGACCCAGGGCCCAGACCCCTAGGCCCAAACCTAGGGCCCAGACCCCAAGTCCCAGACCCAGACCCAGACCCCAAGGCCCAGACCCTAGGGCCCAGACCCAGGGCCCAGACCCTAAGGCCCAGACCCCTAGTCCCAGACCCAGACCCTAAGGCCCAGACCCAGCACCCAGGGCCCAGACCCCTAGGCCCAAACCCAGGGCCCAGACCCCAGGACCCAGACCCTAAGGCCCAGACCCAGGGCCAGACCCCAAGGCCCAGACCCCAGGGCCCAGACCCCAGGCCAGACCCAAGGCCCAGGGCCAAGACCCTAAGACCCAGGGCCCAGACCCTAAGGCCCAGACCCAGGGCCCAGACCCCTAGGCCCAAACCTAGGGCCCAGACCCCAAGTCCCAGACCCAGACCCCAGACCCCAAGGCCCAGACCCTAGGGCCCAGACCCAGGGCCCAGACCCTAAGGCCCAGACCCCTAGTCCCAGACCCAGACCCTAAGGCCCAGACCCAGCACCCAGGGCCCAGACCCCTAGGCCCAAACCCAGGGCCCAGACCCCAGGACCCAGACCCTAAGGCCCAGACCCAGGGCCCAGACCCCAAGGCCCAGACCCCAGGGCCCAGACCCCAGGGCCCAGACCCCTAGGCCCAGACCCAGGGCCCAGACCCCAGGGCCCAGACCCCTAGGCCCAGACCCAGGGCCCAGACCCCAAGGCCCAGACCCAGGGCCCAGACCCCAGAGCCCAGACCCAACGCCTAGACCCCAAGGCCCAGACCCCTAGGCCCAAACCCAGGGCCCAGACCCCTAGGCCCAGACCCAGGGCCCAGACCCAGGGCCCAGACCCCAAGGCCCAGACCCAGGGCCCAGACCCCAAGGCCCAGACCCAGGACCCCAAACCCAGGGCCTAGGCCCAAACCCAGGGCCCAGACCCCAAGGCCCAGACCCCAGGGCCCAGACCAAGGCCCAGACCAAGGCCCAGACCCCAGGGCCCAGACCCTAAGGCCCAGACCCCAAGGCCCAGACCCCAGGGCCCAAACCCAGGGCCCAGACCCCAAGGCCCAGACCCCAAAACCCAAGGCCCAGACCCCAGGGCCCAGACCCTAGGGCCCAGTCCCCCAGGGCCCAGACCCCCAGGGCCCAGACCCCAAGGGCCAAGGCCCAGGGACCTGACCCAGAGACCAGGACTCAGGCCAGACCCCAGGCCCCAAGGCCCAGAGCCTAGACCCAGGGACCAGACCCCAGGCCAGACTCAGGGCCCAGACCCCAGGCCAGACCCAGGGACCAGGCCCAGCCTAGACCCAGGGCCCAGACCTCAGGGACCAGACCCCAAGGCCCAGTCCCAGGGACCAGACCCAGACCAGACCCCAAGGCCATCATACACAGCCCGTTTCTGTGAGATTTATTGCTGTGGATTCTGTGATACGTTCAGACACACCGCTCATTACTGTGAGCTTTATTGCTGTGGATACTGTGATACGCTAATACACACTGCACATTACTGGGAGTTTTATTGCTGTGGTGCTATGTTATGTCCTTTTTTTTTTTTGAAGGGGGAGAAAAGCTGTTAGAGGTTGAGGGAGTGCCAGGGGGGGGGGCCCTGGGGGCCCCATCGTGAGTTTTAGTAAGGGGCCCCATCATTTATGATGGCTGCCCTGTCTGTAACAACTGTAAAATTTCAATGTTCTTGAACCCAGGACATACTTGAAAACGAGAGCAATCTCAATGTATCCTTCCTGGTAAAATACTTTGCAAATAAATAAATAGATTAGAAGAAAAGGTATATAAAACATTACAATGAAGATTTTTTTTATTTATCATAAAAATATACAATTTTATGGACACTGGTGGAAGTTAACTATAAAAAAGTTCTTATTGGTTCTATTACAGAGATATGTTGACGTGTTTGGTTTATTTATTCACTATTTAGGATTGAATAAGAACCCCCATGTTATACAATGGTTAAGGCATTTTGTTTATTCAATTTCTGATTTAGTTTAGCGATATACTACTGCTGGCACTATGGTATTATTGCACACTGGAATGTATATGGCACACTGCTGACACTCTGGTATTATGGCACACTGGAATGCATATGGCACACTGCTGCCACTTTGGTATTCTGACAGCAGCCAGTTCCTGGGGAGCACTGACAGCAGCCAGTTCCTGGGGAGCACTGACAGCAGCCAGTTCCTGGGGAGCACTGACAGCAGCCAGTTCCTGGGGAGCACTGAACCTGAATCTACGTAACACGTGTATATGCGGCTCTGATACTAGCCAGTGCCTCACCAGCCACTGACCTCATCGCACGTCACTGATTGAGGTGCTGTGGACTATCACCTTTTGGGACATATAGCGATCCTAGTCACGGAATCTTTTGTAAATGCCACGGAATCTATTTGTTGACGAAGGCTATTTCTGCCTGCATGCTGATAATGCAGACCCCATTGGACATTGTGCCAGGTAAGTGACGCCATCAAGAGTTTAGAACCTTTCATCTCAGCAAGATTTCTGTAAAGGATAAACAGATACATGAAAAATTTAAAATGAGCAAATACAGTTAATTTTAAAAAAATTAACTCTCTCAGAACAACAAAACTGCTGTTTTTCTCTACAAATAAGTGTTAACTATGCATCCCATTTCTCAAATATTATATTATTTTTACCAACTAACACCACTTGGTAATTTAAAAAAAAGCTTTAATTTGACTTAGCTTGATTCGACCTTGGATTGAGTCTATTATTCTGTATTTTTTTTTTTTTTTAAAAAAACGTTAAATGCAGTTAAATCCAGTTTAGATAATCCAGGTGGTGCTTTTTTTGGCCAGGCAATATATTTCTTTTACAAAATTGCACACAAAAAACGGTTTCGTGCACTAATCCCTAACAGGGAGGCTGCGCAAACCAGGAGCATCCAGCCCACTTCATGTAGAAAACATAACAAGAATAAAAAGGGTTGTCATTTGCGCTTACCCTTATAACCCCATGCTAAACGAAACAGAGGTTTTCGTTTACTGTAATGGCCATTAACGTGATAAGCCGACCTGCTACGTCACGGCAACCTCTAAGGCTGGGTTCACACCACAGCGTAGCGCAGCGTCGCGCAATGCGCACGTTTTTTTTACGCGCGTTCGCGCATACAAAAAACCGCGCGAACGTGCGTTGCAGCGCGTTCGCGGCTATGATATGGCCGCGAACGCGCGGCTATATGCAGAAAAGAAGCTCCCGGACTTCTTTTTGCGTCGGCCGTTTCTCAGCGCGTTCCTGCGCGCTGAGAAACGGCCAGGTGTGATATGCCCACATAGGGAATCATGGGATTTCACTGTTTGAGCGTTTTACAGCGCGCTGGAGCGCGCTGTAAAACGCTTAGGTGTGAACCCAGCCTTAAGGTGGGACCTAACCTAATGAAACCAAAAAGTGCCTACTGGCAACTGCACGTCCTCCTGCTGCTTCTCAGCCAAGAGACAGAATGGTGGGTTTATTTTTATACCCTCACCAAAAACAATTCCACTTTGAGATTGAAAAAGAAAACACGGAACGGGACAGCAGCAAAAAATGTCCTGGCTGGGGATACACCAAAATATACAAATTTGAACAAACAACAGTTTTGCGCACTAATCCCTACCCTCCCAAAGTGGAATTGTTTTTGGTGAGGGTATAAAAATAAACCCACCATTCTGTCTCGTGGCTGAGAAGCAGCGGGAGGACGTGCGGTTGTCGGCAGGCAATATATATTTTAAAATTCACTGCATGGAGAAACTAATCCCCCAAATCCTCATTATAAAAAAATTCCCCTGAACTTTTGTCGCATCATGTGCAGCGAGAGGTCCTGACTCAGGGAATCTAAGAATATGCTAATTGGTGTTAATTGCCCCTCGTTCAGAATAATGACAGACAGAAACGATTCGTTCCCGGCAATCAAGCTCTTCTAGAACGTCGTAACCACCAATAACGCCTGCTGTATTCATGGAACGTAATCATTGCTTTCATGGCATGTGACACGACTGTAAAAAACACTCTGAGGTTTCCTACGAAGCTTGTAGAGTCATTTTTTGGAATTTTTTATTTATTATAGGTTTAGTACAGGGTTGGTGCAGAAACACAATTTTTTTAATGGAATATTATGCTGGTTTTGGGCACTCAGCTCCTGGGCAGCTTCACTGCTTTGCCGTCTGTGGGCTGCTTAACGTAACTTAGATTTTTTTGATGTTTTCATCCCAACACTGTTAGCTAATGATCTCTCCTCGCTTTGAGAATTCATTCTCATGTCCGGTGTGTACAAAACATTTGCTAATCCCTCTGGCTATAGATTTTAACCCCTTCACTACAGTGATCTTGTTTACTTGATCAGCAGCAGCAGACACAGAAGCCCGAGATCGAGTAAACACGACCTGGAGCTGTGCTGTATCATTGCAAAGGAATTTTGTTCACTGCAGTTTAATTACCTTTACAGTCGGGCTCCAGATGTTGCCCTCAAAGTTTTAACACTCGAGCAGGACACCCGAGTTGCTAAAACACTGGGAAGCACTGCTCGAAAAGCTGGGAATCTGCGTCTAAGACACAGATCCCCAACTGATTCAACACAGAGCCCCAGCTGCAGTAACCCTTTTTGGCCAGGCGATGTCACCATCTGCCTGTCAAGTAGGGTTACTACAGTGAAACATGCACTTTGGGCTTAACCAGTGTAGTTTTACTGTATTATTAAAGAAAAGTGATTCCCCAAATAATCACTGGTTCCCAAAAATAACTTGGTAGTGAAAGGGTTAATTTGCCCTTTCTTCGCTTCAGCTCCTCTATGTTTACGCAGAGGCTTTTCATTTCATTTACATTGAGAGTTCACAGGACCACTTCTTGTTTCCTGCATAGCGGGCAGGGTGCTACTCTGTATATTTGTAACAGAGGCCCTTGATCCCAACATGAAGACACTGCCCTACCTGCACTGCCGGTCTTTAGAATAGCCAGAAAACTATACACAAGAAAGACACACAGAATATATAAGGTCATAGGTGTCACGGAGCTGACAACTGGCGCTCCTCAGCAAGCCACAAGAAACTGACTTGGCTGTTTTAAAGACCATTTTGCGTTTCAAATTGTATGGACAATTTTATGTTCTTACTATGTGGTTTTATTGAAGGGTGGTGTATTTTTCAATGTAGTGTAAATGGCATAACTTTAGTCTTAAATATACTTATATTCCTGTAGGTAAATGTGTTTCTGTATAGCCAGTAAACAAGCTTTACTGCTGTGTAATTTATGCAACAGGGTTTTTCCCCTTATCTAACTGCATGTTTAATTCAAGGGATCTGTGATAGTGGTTGTGTTTAATCTGATGTGTTAGAACAATGGATTATACAATTGTTGTGTGAGCTGAAGGCTAAAGAATGTAAAGAATGTTTGTTGTAAATAACTGACATAATGTAATTAGTATATTGGTAGGACGAGGTGCGTCATTTTATGCAAATTATGACTGTTGGACTTCAGCATAAATGGTGGCGTTTTGTTCATTAAAAAGAGAGAACTCTCAGAGCTCAGAGAGAGAGAATCCTGTTTTAAAACATACAGCCGCGCCTGGTGTCTTTATTACAAACTACGCTACACTATATACTCAACATCAGAAGGCACCGAGCGGCCTTCTGGAAATTCCTAACGGCTCCAGGGCAGAGGAACAGAAGCAGGCGGGTCAAGCTGCTCGAGGCGCTGAGGACAGCGCTCCCAGTAGCCGGGCTGACCGCAACGAAGGGGTGTCTGGAGAGTCAGGACAGACGAAGAGAATGGTTCTGTCACAATAGGCAAGCTGAAGACAGAACCAGAGAGGGAAGTCAGACACGCCAGAGTCAGAACCAGAGAGGGAAGTCAGACAAGCCAGAGTCAGAAACAGAGAGGGAAGTCAGACACGCCAGAGTCAGAAACAGAGAGGGAAGTCAGACAAGACAGAGTCAGAAACAGAGAGGGAAGTCAGACAAGCCAGAGTCAGAGCGAGAGAGGGAAGTCAGACACTCTGTAGAATATGTGTGTCGCTTATGCACATAGCTATGTGGAGACATGGGGGTGGACACAGGAAGTGTAAGGGTCTTAGAAGAAACAGGAAGCAGAGGCTGTCACACACAGAATGCCAGGAGAATAAAGCAGTTCTTCATAAAGCTTACTCGGTGACTCCATCGTCGTTTGTGCAGATCTACATGGTATCAGAAGTGAGATTGCTGAGGAATCATGGCTCAAAATCTAAGGTGCATAGAAGCACTTGTCTTTGATAACGACATTGATAACAACTGGCTGAAATTCAGGAGAGAATGGGACGTGTACAGCAAAGCAGGACTTTCAGACAAATCAAAAAAGGTACAAGCTTACATTTTTCTCAATTTGGCTGGTTCAGATGCACTGGATAAATATGAATCGTTTCACTTTCAAGAGGGTGAGGACAAAGAGGACCCTGATGTGTTAATCAAGAAATTTGATGACATCTGTCTACCTGAACGGAATGTGATAATGGACAGACATGCATTTAACATGATGGCTCAAAAATCTGATGAAGGAATTCAATCCTATGTGGCCACATTGAGACTGCTGGCTAAAAGATGTGATTTTGGTGCATTAACCGATGAATTAGAAATGGAAGTCAGACAAGCCAGAGTCAGAACCAGAGATGAAAATCAGACAAGTCGAGTCAGAACGAGAGAGGGAAATCAGACAAGTCAGTCAGAACCAGAGAGGGAAGTCAGAAAAGCCAGAATTTGGTACACAGGGTAATACAAGAATAATATACAGCCAGAATAGCCAGAAAATAGCCGGAATAGCCAGATAATGGAGCAATGGCCAGTACACAATAAATCAGGAAGAGTTTGGTTTAATGCCAGAGAGTAGTTTGAGACAAAGCCAGAGCCGATACACAGGGAAACAGTAACACGGGTAAGAAGAACGCACTGATCAAGAATAAACCACGACTTGGCCATGAGCATAACTCACTGCTTGGTTTTTAAATCTGGCGAGCATCGCGTCGTCAAACAGCTGCCGGGCCAGCGAGCGGCTAGGACACCGCTACCGGCTGCCTACCACCCACAGGGCCAGCCTTGAAAATACCACAACATTTGATGGGCTGCTGGCATCACATGATCTATGTAATGTTATTTTTTTTATTGTGACACCATGATGTCAATCCAAGATGTCAGTTGTCACCAGAAACCCTGAAAGATCCTCAATGCTAACTCCAGGCAAGCTTCTTGTGGCAATGAGGGAAAACTTGTATTAATCTGTAATCATTAATATTACAAAATGATTTATGGAAAGTTTTCCACTTACTGGGCCAAGATAAGTAGAGCAGAACGTGCCCACTGTGCCTCCGCGAGTAGGAGTGAAACGTATCGGGAGCCAGCCTGCCGCAAATTAATTTGTTTTGGAAATGGTCCAGAGCCAAAATCCCTCTTGTTCTCTGGACCTCGCGCCAAACCCAATAAAACATAGTGGGAACGCTTGCAATTATAATGGTACAATTTAAACTCTAATTAATAACAGAGTGTCCAGGAAATGTATTACGTTAGCATCAGGTTGTGTCTTCAGCCATTTTTTTCCTTCTTTATCAAAAGGGTTTTGTTAAAGATTTTAAACAGACATCAGATATTGGTCATTACATAAAAGGGTAAGTTCTGTGCTTTGCTTTTCTCAGCATTTCGGCGATTCAAGTTCACCGAAAATACAGTGAATTCACTGTTTAGCGAATGTTCACCGTATTTTGCTGAAATTGGAGCCACCGAAGCAGCTATTGGACATTAGAGAAAACCATTGATTTGGGCCAATAACTGCTGAATTGCAGTGACTTGCGCCAAATTGGTATCGGTGAATTCCACCAAACTGGAAAAAGAAAACAGGAAGTCTCCTACTCTCCTAAAGGGAGTATGAATAAATAAAAATGTAGTAAAAATTTGTCTAAATAATAAAATAGGTATTCTAAAGCATAATAAAAAGGTCTGTTAAAAAAATTATTAAAGAAGTTTTTTAGAAAATAAAACAACAAAAATGTCATCTAAAAAAATGCAAAAAAATTCAAAGTGGTCTTTTTAAGAAAATGAAAAATTAAAAAGGGTATTAGGCAAAAAGAAAAAGAATAAACAGTCTTTAAAAGGGCATTTTGCTGCAATTTCCGTGCAATTCGGCATTCTGTGAATAGAAAACATTTTAGTCTGCTATGGGACAAGTTTGGTTCTGCCGAATTGCAGCGAGTTGGGGTGAATTTTCAGATTTTGAGTTTGCCATTTTGGATCGATTTGAAATTTTGAACAAAATTTGATATTTTTTGAAATGTCCTAAATGTTGGCAGTGCATACCTTTCAGCCCCTATACCCCCTCTATACCTCCCTCTATATCACTACACACACCTCCCTCTTTATCTTTTAAGATGCCCTCTATACCACTTCCTATACTGCTCTTTACCCCTAGAGTTGGCTCTAGGGTTACTTCTAAAATTGGATTACTGTTAGGCTTTCTGGTTCTGTTTGTGTTAGGATTATGGTTACTTACTATTCGGGCTACATTTACCGTTTCTGCTTGGGTCAGGGTTGGGTTTAGGGTTAGGGCTTGGGTTAGGTTTAGTGCTAGGATTAAAATTAGGACTAGGGTTATTGCTAAGGTTACTTCTAAAGTTGTGTTAATGTTAGACTTACTGGTTCTAATTGTGTTAGGGTTACAGTTATTGTTTCTGCTTGTATTAGGTTTAGGGATATGGCTAGGGTTAGGTTTAGGGTTAGGCTAGGGTTAGGATTAAGGTTCCTTCTAAAGTTGCGTTACTGTTAGGCTTACTGGTTCTATTTGTGTTAGGATCAGGGTTACAGTTAGGGTTACAGTTATTGTGTCTGCTAATATTAGGGTTAGGGTTATGGCTAGGGTTAGGGGAGCTAAGATTCCTTCTAAAGATGGGTTACTAATAACAATGGTGATAATGGAGGACCAACAAATACTCAGCTTTTTGTCATGGTATTGAAGCCGACTCCAAGGAGATGGTCCACCGCTCCAGATAAAGAAATCAAATAACACACAGAGGCTTCAACACCTTGTAGGTGCACAAATGTGGATGAGAACCAAATGGGTGTGGAACCTTGTATTTTCTAAAGATGGGTTACTGTTAGACTTTCTGGTTCTATTTGTGTTACAATATGATCAGGGTTACTGTTAGGGTTACAGTTATTGTGTTTGCTCTTATTAGGGTTATGGCTAGGGTTAGTTTTAGGGTTAGGATTAGAACTAGGGTATATGGGTAAGATTCTTTCTATAGATGGGTTACTTTTAGGCTTGCTGGTTCTATTTGTGATACAATATGATCAGGATTGCTGTTAGGGTTACAGTTACGGTTTCTGCATGTATTAGGGTTAGTATTGCAAAACGAGTGCAACTGATTTCAGTTAGCAAAATAATTCCGTATTGATCCGATTTTATGAATGATTTTAACTTTCTTGTACATAAAGTTCGACAGTTCGTCAGAAAATAGATGTGTATGAAACGAAATAGGAATGAAATGCTCAAGCCTACAGTCGATGGCCACGTATGTTTAAGTGGTGGTTCCACGTCTGTTTCATCCATAATAGTTTAGTGTAGCTTTCACAGTAGTCTCACCGGTGTTTCAGGTAAAGTTGCCAAGAGTTGGTTTTTTTTACCATTGTTTTCACCATAGTTGTGTATGGGAGGTCTATGGAGATCGCCACATTAATATCGCTGAAAAATTCGTTGGGGGTTTTTTTTGAGAGAGGATTTTACCAGGAAGGATACATTGAGATTTCTCTCATTTTCAGGTATGTCCTGGGTGGCGAGTATGTACCGTTAGGTGTCTTGCCCAAGGACACTTACTGGAGAGGTTGCTCGCTGGGATCAAACCCATGACCCCACAGGCTCTCTCCACGCAGAGCAGTGATGTTACCTCTACTCCACCCAGCAAACAACGATAGAACAACTCTGAATGGACAAGCTTTTTACGGTAAAATCTCGGTGGTGCTGTTGTTCGGTGTGTTGTTCACAGTTCGTCCTGTAACCATCTTAGCATATTATAGACAACAATGTAAATTGTTGCAGACAATGGAGAGTTTGTCTTCAGCCTCGAATTCCACCCTTCCTCTATAACGACCTTTGGATTGGCTTCACAGTTTGCCTCATAAAATAGTCGACTATAATGTTTATGGACAATAAGCACTTCTGTTGACCCAACCCAGGAGCCATTTAATTGAATCCTCAATGACCAATTTTAGAGAACTTTTGCTAAAAAAGAAAGTGCGGCATGACTAACATTAATGGATGTGTACAAAGAGAGGGCAAAAGAGAGAAGGACAAAGTATGTAAAGGCCCTGAGAATGGGCAACATCACAAAATATGTGAGGGTCCTTAGAACGGGAAACAGCATTAGTGTCCTGCCATACGGTGGGTCCGAGCTTAGGTCTCACAAGTTTTTAGCTTGATGGTGCCATTACAGAGAAGGCTGAACCATTTGCAAATCAGTCTGATGTCATCCAGAAAGAACGGCCAAAGTTGAAACGCCAAGGCAGCCTCCTCTGGGTGCAAATGTAAGGTATGTCAAAATCATGTACCCCATTAAAATAAACCTCTGATAAAGTAAACTAATGGAATTTCTATTAAACCACCAGTAGATGACAGCAGAGTGAAAAGCCTGAATGATGAGCAAGTGTTCATGCAAGAGGTTTCCCTTAGCTGGGAGGAACAAAAGAGCAGAACTTCTGTTTCTGGTAGGAACAAGATTCAAGTGCAAATCCTACCAGAACTGAAGTCATGCTTTGTGTGTCATTGCAGGTAAGAGGGAGCATATCCAGGGTAATAAACAGGGCAAAAGTGATTCAATTCACATCCCTGTAGTTAGAAAAGGCTGTTGCTACTGCTGGGAATTAGAGAAGACACTATACAGATGTCAGTGTGTTGTGCTGATGTGTCATAGCTCACCAGCATACAGGGAATGTGATGCCTGTAGGATCTCATGTTATATTGTATTGATTATATTGCACCATTAGCCCACTATAATGCAGATTGAGTAATCACATATCTGTACATGTTTAATTGTTTATTATTTTCTATAAGGACGTTATTCCTGCATAGGTGAATGTTACTGTATATATCTGAATGTGTATTTTTTTTGAGAAAGGATTTTGCCAGGAAGGATACATTGAGATTTCTCTTGTTTTCAAGTATGTCCTGGGTGGCGAGTATTAATTTATAATGTATAAGGAAAAAAAATATCAAAGTACACTCCTACCAGAACTGAAGTCATGCTTTATGTGTTGCAGAAAACGATTAAATAAAAACACTTCTGGTTTCACCCAGCCCGCTCCCTTCACACATTTGAATTATTGACCATACTTTCAGCATATGTGAAACACAAAGAACCGAAGCCCCAGATGATCATTTCGCGTTGTTTGGCCTCATCAGGAGGGCATAGAGCAGGGATCTCAAAGTACCGTCCCACAGGCTGTTTGTGGCCCGCAGACCGGTGACAAAAGGCCCGCAGCCACAGGGGCGGACTGACCCATCAGGTTTATAAGTTGAATGCAAGGACCTAAAAGAATATAGTGGGCGGAGTGAGATTGTCGGCCATGTCCTCAGACGTTGCCTTGCTGAAGGTCTACATGATGACGGAGCAGATTGTGTGAAATTAGAGGAAACTCTTTGCTTCGGTAACAATCAAGTCGTCAGAATCGGGTGGCATTGGCTTCCAGTTGCTCCTCACCATTGTGTTTTAAATTTTACTGTACATGATGAAAGTGAATAATAGGATTCTCCGGCTGTCATGGTCCTAGCAGTAGGTGGCACAAGAAGAATAAACCAAAGGCTGCTCCTTCCTGCCAATAACCTGGCAGCCCCCTTTCAGCTTTGATTTTTGCACTATTTTGGACCTTGTTATTCACCATAGCAGATACAGGTGCTCCTACCCTTCTGTTCAATCTATCACTATTTAAGGGTGGAGCACACACAAGATCTTGCTTCATTATTTTGTTCAGCTTGTCTGTAAAAGAAGAAGCCTGCTCTCCCAAGAGCTTTGTATATCTGTCATCCTGTTTCCAGCTTACTAAAACTCTGCTTGTTTACAAGGAACCCCCGCTCTCAAGTGGAAACCCCGCTCTCAAGTGGAACCCCGCTCTCAAGTGGAACCCCCGCTCTCAAAAAGGTACCCCGCTCTCAAGTGGAACCCCCGCTCTCAAAAGGTACCCCGCGCTCAAGTGGAACCCCCGCTCTCAAAGGGTACCCTGCTCTCAAGTGTAACCCCCGCTCTCAAAGGGTACCCCGCTCTCAAGTGGAACCCCCGCTCTCAAAAGGTACCCCGCTCTCAAGTGGAACCCCCGCTCTCAAAAGGTACCCCGCTCTCAAGTGGAACCCCCGCTCTCAAAGGGTACCCCGCTCTCAAGTGGAACCCCCGCTCTCAAGTGGAACCCCCGCTCTCAAAAGGTACCCCGCTCTCAAGTGGAACCCCCGCTCTCAAAGGGTACCCCGCTCTCAAGTGGAACCCCCGCTCTCAAAGGGTACCCCGCTCTCAAGTGGAACCCCCGCTCTCAAAAGGTACGCCGCTCTCAAGTGGAGCCCCCGCTCTCAAAGGGTACCCCGCTCTCAAGTGGAACCCCCGCTCTCAAAAGGTACCCCGCTCTCAAGTGGAAACCCCCCCCGCTCTCAAGTGGAACTCTGCTTTCAAGCAACCCCTGGAACCAACCTGTAGAATCTGTTGCTTGCCTGTTCTTCTGATTCATGCGTTTGCTTCCTGTTTTGTTTATTTAATAAATCCTTCTGTGCCCTGTAACCCGTGTGACTCCTACATATCACCGCATATTGAGTTCAAACTGCCACCCCGGAACCAACACCCTGACACCGGCAGAAGATTTTCACACAGAGAAACAAAAATGAGGGGAAATAATCGTTACGAGAGGCACATGCAAAGATTTAAAAAGGAGACCAGTATAAGACTAAAAACAATTTCAATCCCATTAGGTCAGAACTAGGGTCACGTGGCATGAGGGGTGCTGCCTTGTTGAGAGAGACCAGATCAGAGATGGATAAAGAGGTCAATTCTATGTACTGAATAAAGAAAAAGGGGAAACAGCAATAATATGGGCAATAACAGGCGGACAGGCAGGAACACATGGGCAATGGCAAAAACTTGACGCTAACCACAATTTAATTCAACGTTGTGCCATGCATCTTTACGGCCTTGGAGTTAAACCACATACCGGACTCCTTATTGTTTGTCAGCATTATTGATATCAATATAGTCACCTGCTAAAACAACACTACAGTGTCATTTTAATGTCCTACATGTCAACATGTTGGGCCCTATTCCAAGTCAATCGTGCACCAGCCATTAACCATTAGCGTCTCACCTTTAACATAATCCAACCAAGACACGCGTCAAGATGCTAAAGTCTGCTGGAGACATTACTGTTTATCAGCAAGGCGTTACAAAGTTTGTGGTGCAGTGAAGATACCGGCTGGCGCTGCTGAAAGTGGCTGCGCCCGCTGGTAATGCTAATTAACCCTGTGTGTGTATTTAAGCCCTGTTGTAAACTTAACCAGATCCATAACAGCTCCATAGACTTCACCTGCTCAGGGAAGTTACACCAGGGTTTACATGTCGTTATGAGCGTCACTCCAGCTTGACGGTGTTCCTTTTCCCTGGTTTGAACCAAGACATTACCCTTATTCATGACCTTGGAATAGGCATATCTTGCATTTATTAACAGCTTGCACGTCCCATGGTAAATATAGGAGATGCCGAGTACATTAAGGAACGTAAACCATGAGACTCTAAAGCCAGAATGTCTCCTTTAACGGCAAAGGCTAGAATAGGAGGTGAAAAAATAAAGCTAAATACAACAGGTTTTATGTTGTGCGTCTCGAACACTAAGCATGACCACAACCTTGGAATAGGACTCCTCTGTGCTGCCCATTGTAGCCGTAACAGATCGCATCTGGTCGGTTGAGGTGTAATTGGATTACGTATTTAGTTGGCCATGTAATTTGGGACATACATCTAGGTGATGGGGGGGGAGGTAGAGGATATCAGGCTGAGGAATTTCTCTGAAGCTCACAATAACCATGTAGTAATAATGCACATTAAACTAGCACTTCATAGGGAATGATGACAATACAGCAACAGCTAGGGAGGTCCAAACATATCACAAGGTGGGATTATTCTATGTCCCTGTAGGAGGATCGGAAGACCTGTCTACCTTGGTGTATTTTATCCAAGGCCAGTTTAGCTGGTGAGTAGCTGATGATGGTCTCTTGTTCACACATATTAAGGGTGATGGGCTGGCAGATGCTCATAATGGATTGGATTAGAATGCATTTAAGTGATCAGTAGAGCATGGATTAATACATTTAAGTGGTCTTGGACTGGGGGTCAGCAACCATGGGCGCCAGGTGGGTTGAAGCTACACCTCCCATGACGCTCAGCCAAGCTAATAAGTGGCTGAGCCCCATGGGAGATGTAACACCTGGAGGGCCATGGTTGCTGCCCCCTGGTCTAGGTTCTTAGGTGCCCATCTTGCTGAGCTTTAGACTTTTGCGTATAATCTGTTATATTATTTCTTTCATGGCTGCGTTTAGCCCATTTTTATTTAGACACAAAATCAGAGGTTCTGGGTCTGCTGACCCAAAAATAAATGTTGTTTTCTGGTCGTAATGGCACACGTTGCCGGCACAGGTAACACTCACATGAGTGGCGCGACTGGCTGGTATTATGAGACAATATCTTCGTGAAATAAAGACCAACCAGTCTCATCATCAATTCTACAGAGAATGTCAGAAAAAAAGAAATGCACCCCCCACAAAATAATACGGGCATCTATTACAAGGTTGGTGCTAATGTTGCATCTCGATGTGTAATCGTCACCGCTAGGAGAAGTAAGTTTAATATCAAGCATTGATATTCAGATCTTGACGCTAGTCGGGTGAAAAAGTTTTGCGCCTCGCAGCTTGCGCGAGCTTTACTGTACTTTGCGCTCCCCATGTTAAGTATAGGAGACGTTATCTGTTTGCAGCGTCTCGACAAGTGAGGTTTTACAAAGTGCTGGCACAATTTACCGTCGGGAGCCAAAATTTTACCAACTCCTAAAAGCTGGTGAGAAATGAGTCTGCACATGCAAAATCATTTAACACGCTCTTAACATGCCCCCCCAAAAAATCCCATACTCGCCTCTCATCCCGTGGCGAAAAGGGTGGCTCGATCTGATGCGTCATCTCACCGGTAGCAGAGTGAGACCGGGGACAAATAGTTCCTAGTCTCCCTCCGCGAACACTCTGTGGCGTTGCATGAGCTCCCAGCCGGGAAGCGCAAGCCTCCATGGAGTCCTTTGAACTCCAGGAGCTGATACACTCTGTGGAGCGGAAGTGCTAATCGGGTATCAGGAACGTTAGTGCTGTGTTCCAGAATGAGGTGCTGGGAGATAACACCTTCCTAAGAATATAACGTAACGTTAACATGGAAACGGTAAAGGAAAATCTGCAAGCGCACATTATCCGGCTTTACCGTATCCATGTTGGCGTCCATGATGGAATATAGCCCTATATACAGTATATTTTTTTCTAATAATAAAATATGAATAAAAATCTAAAAATATAATGTATTCACTGAATTGTGACCAGCACACAATGTGTTAATATTGAATAAATTATGAAACGCACTCTTTTTTTCCAAGTTTACTATTCGAAACGGAATACAAATGAGCATATTTTTCTGGAACAGATTTCAAAGTGAGCTTTTGACACGGAACATTGAACTTAATGATAATGTTCCTGCCAAGCAAAAACAAAAATTACCAAACTAATGAGGAAAAAAAAAAACCCCAAAAAACAATGCAGCCGAAAATTATATGCTATGCCGCAATGTGATTCCAAAATCTACTCAATATTTTATGCAGAAATTTTTAGAAAAGAAAGAACAATAAAGTGCTGGAAGAAAAATAAAAGGGCCTTGTTCAGGGTCAGCCATTAGTAGGTGGCCTGGCCATTAAGTCTGGGTTCGGATGTGCGCAAAATGTGCGCCCATACTGACGTGCCTACCGGCATCCAATTGGGCCGGTCACACGCTGTAGCGCGCGGAAGAATTGCGCGCGCTACAAGCGTCCGTGCACAAAACCACCCCGTCGAAACACTTGACGTGCGTTGAAGGAGCTGCAAAGCGCGATGCTCAATAAGGGGATCGAGCCTTGCAGCGCTGAGCACACTAACTGCGCTCAACGAGGTGGCCAGACGGGCGTTGAGTGGAAGGAACCTCCACTCTCATCGACGTTTCTTCTGCTCTGCAAAGACACTCATCTGACCCCGGCCTAAAGGGTAAAATTAGTGCAAGCCCCCCTAGCATGACCCGGGTTCCGGTAGTTGTTCAGGTCTATGTTCAGCAACGTTATGCGCCCAATAAATGAGGTCATGTGACTCCCTGAATATACTGAATGAGCAGGTTTTCTATCTATGGGTTTTTCTCCCCTGGTGGCACAGCGGGCATATTCCAAGATGGCAATGCCAGGATTCATCGGGCTCAAATTGTGCAAGAGTGGTTGAGGGAGTATGAGACATCATTTTCACACATGGATTGGCCACCGCACAGTCCAGACCTTAACCCCATTAAGGTTAATCTTTGGGATAATGTGCTGGAGAAGACTTTACGCAGCGCCGCGACTCTCCCATCATCAATACAAGATCTTGGCCACAAATTAATGCCACTCTGGACGGGAATAAATGCTGTGACATTGCATGAGCTTATCCACACGATGCCGCGGCGAATGCGTGCCGCAATCACAGCGAAACGCGACACAACCAAATATTACAGTGTATGACTTTATTATGGCCGGGCAGTCACGCAGTGTGTATGTAATATTGTTCCCATTTAATGGGTTAATTTAATTTTAATACACATTTCCCCTCTTTTGGAATATGATTCCTTTGTCGTCTTAATCTATTAAATGATACAATGTTTCCTGGGATTGCGCGATGTTCTTTGTCTCTCTCGCCGCTCGTTGAAAACCTTTTTTTCATTGTGTGCAGTAAACAATGACTTATTCATAAACCGGATTCCTAAAGTTTCATTTACATGGACGTATTCGCAGTCGTTCAATCATTCTGCAATTTTTTCTAAATTGACGGTGATGGGAAGGGGGGGGGAGGCGTCGCGGCATTAAGATGCAGGGGCGGCGAATGGCGGAGGAGACCTAAAAATTTTATGATTCGTAATGGATTCTCAATCAGCGGCAAAATGGCCTAAAATACTGCTGACAGCTCCGTGAACAAAAAAACCAAACTATGTTTACATTGGGCTGTTTGCATATTCATGGGCGAAAAGTGATAAAAAAAAAAAAAAAAGTAATAGAAAAGAACATAAATATGTATTTATTTTATGGAGCAAAATGTTGCAGTCAGAATAGAGGATTGAAATGAAGACCTTATTTCACATAATGTACCTCATGAGCTTCTTGACGCTCCCCGTCCCCTTCCCAACACTTCTTTTATTCATTCGTTGCTACTTTATGACGTGTTGGGTCCTCCAGGTGGCGGCTGCGGCTTCAGCGATGCACTGTTGTATATATGGCTTTCTTTTTCTAGACCCTCAAATGGTTGAAGGGGAACCTCAGCCCCTAAGGCTGGGTTCACACCTAAGCGTTTTTAATACGCGCGTTTTAACGCGAGTTTTTCACCGGCGTTTTCCTTGCGTTTCACGAGCGTGTTGCAAAAATGAAACGCGCGTTGTACGCGCGTTGTATGCGCGTTTTGTGATTGACTACGGAGGTGTCCAATAGGAAATTACTGTCTTAATTACGGAGGCGACCAATGAAAAAGACCTCCCTGTGCACGAACCAAAGAACGCACGCACGCAGTATGCGAAAACGCACGTTTTTGAATTGGGAAACGCGCAAACGTCAATCTCTATGGCCACGAACGCGCGTATATCTGCACCAAAGAAGCTCCTGAACTTCTTTGTGCGTCGTCCGTTTATCAGCGCGTTCATGCGCGCTGATAAATGGCCAGGTGTGATATGCCCACATAGGGAATAATGGTATTTCACTGTTTGAGCGTTTTACAGCGCGTAGGAACGCGCTGTAAAACGCTTAGGTGTGAACCCAGCCTTAGACCACCTAATGTTTGTGATGGGTTGTTAGACTGTGTAAGAATATATAGTGTGTGTGTATTGTGAGTTGTCGACGGTTGGTTGTGAAGGATGCATTGCTTTTCTTCTGCCTTCCTACTTCCTGTTCTGCTCTGAGGTGATTACTCACTTCCTGTTCTGCTCTGAGGTGATTTCTCACTTCCTGTTGTCAGTTGGGGGGGAATGTTCTGGTAGATGTGAAATGGCGGCTGAAGCAGAGCAATGTTATGAGGCAGCTCTGTGAAGAAACTGTTCTACACCAATTAATAAACTACAACTTGCTTATATGGAAGTAAGTGACGGTTTTTATACAAGTCAACCATTAAGTAAGAATATAAGCACGGTTGTGTAAAACATCACAATATTAGCCCGGTGTCATAGTGAGAGAATGTCGTCATCCCCCCCGCTTCCCTCTATGTTACTATAAGCTTTGACAGCTGTCGAAAGTAAAGGAGTTTCCTCAGGGGTCAAGGCGAGCGGGAACGCATGGGAATGCAGGTCCTCCACCATTTTTGCAGAGGGAACCAAGTTCCCATTGGTCCCACACACTATAAGGCTTATATTCAGGTGCTCATTCAGTTGTTTCCTTTTATAGTAACAATAAATATGTGCCTTACCATAAATTTTCCCTAAAACCCAGAGTATATATAAATATGCCATATGTCAGGGGTCAAAATTTCCACTCGCCTGCTCGCATTTGGCGAGTGGAAATTAAGGGTGGGCGAGTGGAGATGCACACGCAGGCAGCACGATAAAGTATATCGTTCTGCCTGCGCTGCATATTCCAATGGCAGACGTTTTTTTTTTTTTTTCTTTTAATCGGCCGGCAGAAGCCGCTTCCGGCGCGTTTACTGTCCGTCACTTTTCAGCTGGCGTGAAGGGACATCATCCAGCGTGTAGCAGGCAGGTCCGGTAAAAGGGGGGCGGGAGAGGGAATTTGCACCTCCCTGTTGTGGCACTCTGAGGACCAATTGATTCCTCGCGCCAGATGTTTCCCATCTCTGGTTTTCATGCTGTACCCGGCATGCCCTCTGTCTCTCCATGCTACACTCTCACTGACGCTGCTTCGGGGAGACGGGATGAACCTCTTACTGATCTCAGAGTTTTGCTCGGCGCACTCGCCCGTTTGCTGTACCATGTGAACGGATCACGGGAAACTGCGCCGAGCAAACATCTTGAATCAGTAAGAGGTTCATCCCGTCTCCCCAAAGCAGCATCAGTGAGAGTGTAGCATGGAGAGACAGAGGGCACGCCGGGTACAGCATGACCAGAGATGGGAAACATCCGGCGTGAGGAATCAATTGGTCCTCAAAGTGTCACAACAGGGGGGTGCAAATTCACTCTCCCACCCCCCTTTTACCGGTGTTACATGCTGGATGTCCCTTCACGCTGCGCTCCTCCTCTTCCGGGCACAGCGTGAAGGAGGACTCAGCGTGCCTCAGCGAGTGAGGGAAGCGGGGATTATCCCCGCCCCCTCACTACTACTCGCGATGTCAGGTAAAGGGAGGGGGGTGAAAATTGCAGGGGAGGGGGATGAAAATTGCAGGGGAGTGGGGGGGTGAATTGCAGGGGAGTGGGATGAAAATTGCAGGGGAATGGGGGGATGAATTGCAGGGGAGTGGGGGGGATGAATTGCAGGGGAGTGGGAGAGGGATGAAAATTGCAGGGGAGGGGGATGAAAATTGCAGGGGAGTGGGGGGGTGAATTGTAGGGGAGGGGGATGAAAATTGCAGGGGAGTGGGAGGGGGATGAAAATTGCAGGGGAGTGGGAGGGGGATGAAAATTGCAGGGGAGTGGGGGGGATGAATTGCAGGGGAGTGGGTTGAAAATTGCAGGGGAGTGGGGGGGTGAATTGCAGGGGAGTGGGTATGGGATGAAAATTGCAGGGGAGTGGGGGGAGAATTGCAGGGGAGTGGGATGAAAATTGCAGGGGAGTGGGGGGAGAATTGCAGGGGAGTGGGGGGAGAATTGCAGGGGAGTGGGGGGGTGAATTGCAGGGGAGTGGGGGGAGAATTGCAGGGGAGTGGGGTAGAATTGCAGGGGAGTGGGATGAAAATTGCAGGGGAGTGGGGGGAGAATTGCAGGGGAGTGGGGGGAGAATTGCAGGGGAGTGGGGGGGTGAATTGCAGGGGAGTGGGATGAAAATTGCAGGGGAGTGGGGTAGAATTGCAGGGGAGTGGGATGAAAATTGCAGGGGAGTGGGGGGGATGAATTGCAGGGGAGTGGGGGGATGAATTTCAGGGGAGTGGGAGGGGGTGAAAATTGCAGGGGAGGGGGATGAATTTCAGGGGAGGGGGGATGAATTGCAGGGGAGGGGGAATGAATTGCAGGGGAGGGGGAGAAATGAATTGCAGGGGAAGTGAATTGCAGGAGGAATGAATTGCAGGGGAGGGGGAGAAATGAATTGCAGGGGAAGTGAATTGCAGGAGGAATGATTTGCAGGGGAGGGGGAGAAATGAATTGCAGGGGGAGGAATGAATTACAGGGGGAGAGAGAAATGAATTAAAGGGGGAGAGAGAAATGAATTAAAGGGGGCCCTTGGCAGAACTAACCTCTCCCGTGAGGGGTCATAATTGGTGAAATGGTGGCGTAGGCGTTTGAGGTTCAGCAAAATTAAATATATCTATAAAGAAAGATGAGTGATACGGAAGGGGCAAAAAAAAAGAAATGGGGATGGAAGTATCACACACGAATTTTAATGGATTCATCTGTATTAGCAACCATGGGGGAAAACTGACTCTGGGATCTTCTAACTTCTTATGATAATCTGGCATACGAACAATTAAAAGAGAGTATTCGGTTCCACTTGATATATCGGATGCATAAACCCCAAATTAATTTGGTCCTAAAAACTGTTGGAGAGGAGTCTGTACTTAATGGAAGATATTACTTGGATCTTTTGTCTGGATATACATGTATCTGGCGTCTGATGTCTGGGTATATATGTATCTGGCGTCTGATGTCTGGATATACAGGTATCTGGAGTCTCGGTCTGGTTAAAGTTATTTATTTTTGTAACTTTATTCTGAATAAAACCTTTAACAGTGTAATTTCATAAGATAATTTAAGAGGGTGTGTTTAGGGGCGGAGTTCAGAGCAGGGTAGGTGGGGCAACTGGTGGCGAGTAACTTTTAAGGTCTGGCTAGTAGCTTGGGACTTGAAATTTTGAGCCCTGCCATATGTTATCTGGTATGTGTATATATATATATACACACACACCACACACACACACACACACTTAAGTTGTGTTGGAGGGCAAAAAAAGTGATATTAAAAGCCTCCACACAGCATATAATCAAGTTTATAGTTGCAGAGGACATTTAAACCTTCCCAGCAATTCAAATAACTGCTTACAGAGCTCATGTGCTACATTCCCCATATACAGCAAAGAATTCTGGGTAGGATATGCAAATTAAGTCCACAACTTCTCACTTTTTCTTACATCTAGGTTCTGTGTTATTACAGAGCCTAGATGCAAAAAAAGGGGCACTGGCAGACCCGAGCGGCGTGGGACGCGACAGGATGCGTTTAACAGGTTTATCGGCAGCATTCGGCGGATCAATTCGGCGCATTTTGGGGACCCCGTGGTGAATGCTGTATTCACCGCAGGGTCGGCGAATTGAGCTCGCCGAAGTGCACCGAATGAAAGAGCACCAACCAATTGCTTCTGCGGAATCAGTTAGCAGCAGCTGGAACGGCCCCCCCCCCAAAAAAAAATTGTTCCGCCGCATCTGGCCGCCAGGAGCAGAGTGAGACTGGAGGAAAAAAGTCAACCTGCAGGATCTCACGAGAGGTGAGATCCTGCCAGTTATGTGACCCGTTAGCAGAAGCCTCCATGGAGTCCTATGGACTCCAGGATGGTATGCTCGCAATGGAGCATTAGTGCTGCCCCGAGCATCCTGGACCCTAGCGCTGCTATGCTGCTGAATTCAGCGCCTGCCTCGTAATTTACTTGTAAAACGGGGACGTTAAGAGGAGATTCGGGACCTCAAATTTTTCCCCTTTGCGTTCCCGTATTAGCTGCACAGGCGTATGATAGAGCCCTTTATGTATACGCCACACTGCATTGGAGGGATCCAGCAAACAAGGGGCATTAAAGCAGAATTTCCGTCACTTAAAGGGTGCTTCCCTAGACACAAACAAAAGCAAAATTCTTTTTTTATTGATTTTATATTTCATTACCTTTTCAGAATTAAGTTAAAAAGAGAGAACAAAGGTAAAATAAATAACACAAAAATAATACAGTTTATATAAAACCACCTGTTTTCATCCAAAACCTTGAAGAAATCTGTTCTGATTAAAAAAATAACCACATTTAGACTTTGATATTAAGCTGGGTAATAATTATTCAACAAGGTAAAATGTCACCGGCGTGTCAATACGTCAAAATCAGATAAGGCAGCACCAGACCACTTTGTTACGGCCGTGACACTCTTTGACTTGACCGACGCTTTGCTTATTTTGGCCGATCAGTGTCCTGCAATCTCGAGTCTGATTCCACCCAAGCCCCTAATATTTACGAACGAGTTATTAACCCCTTACTGCTAGGCGGGTTGTGCCTGGCGGGAGGGTCTTAATGACGGTAGGGCATATTAGAACGCCTCGCTGTCCAGCTGCCCCTCCTCCGGTCCGCCCATGCAGCTGATGCGCCACACACATCATTGGCGGCAGAGGGATGGCGACAGCTGGTGGGTGGGATGGACACGGCCAATAGACTCCAGCGGGGCGTACCCTGCAGCATTTAGTCCCGCCCACTGTGGGGTGTACTATACCGTGAAAGGGTTATTGGGACACTGTACACACTGTGACCACTTAAACTTTTTAGAATGGTCACGCTGTGTTTTGGAGATATTCTTGTTTGAAGCGGAGGAGTTTCCTTCACCCACACAAGCGTCACCAGGCAGTCGGGACTTGAATATCCCACCTGTCAGTCACCAAATCGGTCACCGATAATGCCGGCATGCTCTGTGTGCTGACATCATCCCCCTTTTACGATGCTCGTCGCAGGGATTGTCCCAGAAGACATTGCTGTACTGTTTCTGCGCGTGTTTTCTGCACATCACCAATCCATCATTCTATGCAGACGCTACGGAGCGAGTGTACAAATGTGCGCGCGTTCAGAGCGATGCGTGATTTCTTTAAGCAGTGTACGCAGCACAAGAATACTTTGGATATTTTCGATATCTTTCAGCGTGCACCTTATGGTTTGTGTGTGTGTTTTGTAAACTTTATTAAGGTGCACGTGCATTGTTTTTGACGTCTGCAGCTTGTCCTTGGACGCCATCTTTGTTTATTGCGGCATGAAGCTGCGTGATCAGGCGATTATTACTAGCTTTTGCCCGCGGCTTCGCTCGCGTGGATTTTAGTATTTGTTAAAATAGATTTTTTTAACAGAAGCTTGAGGTTTTTTTGGTAGAACCCCCCCTTTCCTCCCCACTTGGGATTTTTGGAAAATTGTAAAACACGTGTTTTTTTAATTTTTCAAGAAGAATGTAAGTGCCAAATTTCACACTCGTAAAACATCTTTGTTTTTTGAAATATAGGTATACTGCTAAAAGTATTCACATCCCTTTCCCCCACCCCCTTAACTGGATTTTCGGAAAATGGTAAAACATGCTTTTTTTTGCACGAAGATTGTAAATATCGAATTTCACACCTGTAACATCATTGGTTTTTGAAATATACCTATAGTGATAAATAATCATCCCCCTTTTTGCCCCCCCCCACTGTATTTTTGGAAAATGGTAAAATATGTGTTGTTTTATTTTCAAGACGAATCTAAATACCAATTTTAACATCTGTAACATCTTCTGTTTTTGAGATATAGGTATCCTGTTGAAAAGTATTCACCCCCCTTTTTTCACCCACCACATGGGATTCTTGGAAAATGGTAAAACATGTGTTTTTTTATTTTTCAAGAAGATTGTAAGTTCCAGATGCCACACCTGTAAATCTTTGGTTTTTGAAATATAGGTATACTGATAAAAGTATTCAACCCCCCTTTTTTCCCCCTCCCACTGGATTTTTGGAAAATGGTAAAATAGGTGTTTTTTTGTTTCGCAAGACAAATCTAAATACCAATTTTCACGTCTGTAACATCTTCTGTTTTTGACACGTAGGTATCCTGTTTAAAAGTATTCACCCCCCTTTTTTTTACCCCCCACTTGGATTTTTGGAAAATGGTAAAACACGTGTTTCTTATTTTCAAAAGATTGTAATTATCAAACTTCACACCTGTAACATCTTGGTTTTTGAACTATAGATATACTGATAAAAGTATGCAGACCCCTTTCCCTCGACCCCCCCCCTTTTTTGGATTTGTGGAAAATGGCAACACACATGTTTGGATTTTTTAACGAAGATTGTAAATACCAAATTTCACACCTGTAACATCTTTCGTCTTGAAATATAGGTATACTGATAAAAGTATTCAACCCCCCTTTTTGCCCCCTTCCCACTGAATTTTTGGAAAATGGTAAAATAGGTGTTTTTTTGTTTCTCAAGACAAATCTAAATACCAATTTTCACGTATGTAACATCTTCTGTTTTTGAGATATAGGTATCCTGATTAAAAGTATTCAGCCCCTCCTTTTTTTCACCCCCCCACATTTTGGGAAATTGGTAAAACACCTGTTTTTATTTTTCAAGAAGATTGTAAATACCAAATTTCACGTCTGTAACATCTTTGATTTTTGAAATATAGGTATAATGATAAAAAATATTCAGACCCCTTTTCCCCGACCCCCCCCAATTGGATTTGTGGAAAATGGCAAAAAACATGTTTGGTTTTTTTCACGAAGATTGTAAATACCAAATTTCACACCCGTAACATCTTCGGTTTTTGAAATATAGGTACACTGATAAAAGTATCATCCCCCTTTTTGCCCCCCGAGGAATTTTCAGAACATGGTAAAATACGTGTTGTTTTATTTTCAAGACTATCTAAATACCAAATTTTCAGGACTGTTATCGTCTGTTTTGGAGATACGGGTATCCCGTTTAAAATCTTCAACCCCCTTTTTTCGCCCCCCACTTGGATTTTTGAAAAACGGTAAAATAAGTGTTTTTTTATTTTTAAAGACGAATCTAAATACCGATTTTCACATCTGTGGCATCTTCTGTTTTTGAGCTATAGGTATCCTGTTTAAAATATTCAACCCCCTTTTGGGTGGACTTTCCAAAAATCCTTCCTTAGTGGGCGCCTACATCATAAAAACAGTGCACCTTCAAAATTTCACGTTCCTAGGTTAAACGGTTTCAGCTGAGCATGATGAGTCAGTCAGTCAGTCAGGACTTTCGCGTTTATGAAAAAAGTATTCAACCCCCCTTTTTGCCCCCGAAGGAATTTTCAGAAAATGGTAAAATGCATGTTTTTTTATTTGTCAAGATGAATCTAAATACAGATTTTCACGTCTGTACCATCTTCTGTTTTTAAGATATAGGTATCGTGTTTAAAATATTTAAAATATTCAACCCCCCTTTTTTTGCCCCCCAGTTGAATTTTTGAAAAACAGTAAAATAAGTTTTTTTTTAATTTTCAAGAAGAATCTAAATACCGATTTTCACGTCTGTAACATCTTCTGTTTTTAAGATATAGGTATCCTGTTTAAAATATTTAAATTTAAAATATTCAACCCCCTTTTTTCGCCCCCCCAATTGAATTTTTTAAAAACGGTAAAATACGTGTTTTTTTTATTTTTCAAGATGAATCTAAATACCGATTTTCACATCTGTGGCATCTTCTGTTTTTGAGCTATAGGTATCCTGTTTAAAATATTCAACCCCCTTTTTCACCCCCTTAGGGCCGGAGTTTCCAAAAATCCTTCCTTAGTGGGTGCCTACATCATAAAAATAGTGCACCTTCAAAATTTCACGTTCCTAGGTTAAACAGTTTCAGCTGGGCCAGTCAGTCAGGACTTTCGCGTTGATGAGCCAGTCAGTCAGGACCAAGCTGAAGATGCACACGTCAGACCCAGGCTCGGATGCTTTAAAGCAGAGGTCCCCAACCGCGGTCCTCAGGTCCCCCCTAACAGGTCAGGTTTTAAGGATCACCTTGGGGAAATGCAGACTGAATCCTGCAATCACTGAGCAACAAATCAATTCACCTGTGCTGTGCTTCACATATCCTGCAAACCTGACCTTTTAGGGGAACCTGAGGACCAACCAGTCACCGGAAAAAGCTGAGAAGCTAAAGAACAGGTAAAAAAAAAACCTTTAAAACATGTGTGCAAAAAAACTACTGGACAAAAATGCCTGGAATTAATATATCCCATCCTATGAGTAATAATAAAAAGGTCCGTTAGAGGAAAAAAAGAACGCTATTAAAAAACAAATACAAAAAATGCCTGAAAAGTCCTACAAAAAAATCAATAAATAAAGAGACTTTTTGCTTCAGATTAAAAGAATAAACGGTTTATTAGATATTGAGTAAAAACAGGAATATTTTTTAACATTGAAACCTATGGGATTCGCCTGATTAGGCTAGGGTCAAACTAAAGTATTTTTACACGCGAACGTAAAAAAGTGCGTCCGAACGCATTGATGTATTTTTTCACGGAATATGCGAAAACGGTCATACGATGCGCATGTTCGTGCGTGATGTTTTACGAATCCAAACCAGGAAACTTTTTGCGTCTTGACGTTATGTTGGCCGGACACGAGCAGGGTCTGACGTCTCCAAATCACACACACACACCGCTAGCGGGCGCAGCGCACTCTGTACGTCCGTACTAGAGGTTCTGCGTTCTCGAAAAAATGCGTTCATTTTCCACTTGCGTTGCGCGGCCGGACTTTCGTGCGACCGTACTTCGTATATTGGCTGTCATTGCCCGTCATTTGCTGCTAGTGCGGCCGTAATTATGTGCACCAGAAAGCACGTTAAAAGTGCGCTGGTCTGACCCCAGCCTTAAACCTGCTGAATGAAAACACCGAACATCAAGGCATTTCACTGACATTTCTCTGCTGTTTCGGTGTCTGTGAATAGATTAACCATTGCTTCTCTATAGGGGATTTCACTGCAGTCGAAGTCCCGGCGCTTTATAAATAAAGAATAATAATAATAATCACTGTATTTCGCTGGCAATTCACTAATATTTCACGAACGGCCTGATTTGTGAATAGCCGAATGGCCACGAAATTTGCTACCATACGGGGAAATTCACTGTTCGGTGTAATTTCGGGGCCAGTTCGGCTCTCTTTGAATAATCCCTCTAGTTTCGGGTAATATCCGTATACCCTCGCCATGCAGCGTGCAGACTAGATAGCAATCCCCCAGACTCATAAGGAGGGGGAGCATGACTGCTGGCCTGTGCCGGACAGTACGTATGTGTGGATTGGTCTGTTGGGGTGCAACAATGTTTCACTTACCTATATATACAGGTGGGAGAGGAGGGGTAGACCCTCTTTGATTCCTGTCAGCGTGTCAACAAGTCAAGAGATTGGCGAGGACCCTGTGAAGAAAAGAGACTGAATTAATTTAAACATTTTGACATATCTATAAATCTATATAAATGGCATTACCTTCAGTTCAAGGTCTTTTGGAGCAGCTGAGGGCTCATGCCGAGGCCCAAGGATCCACGGTGATGGAATTGTTGGACGGAGCTCTGGCTCGGCCTTCTTCGCCTGATGACGATCATGGGGAGCGCAGGGCTTGGAGACGAGAGTGAGCAGTCTAGGCCGCCAGTAAGGCTGAGTCCCAGTCCCTTGAGAAGCCGTGGGAGAAGAATGTGGAGCAGGAGGGAGAAGATCCTGGACCGTCCAGCTCGTTGATTGATCATCCGCCGGGGGTGGACTCTTCTGCGAGGCAAACGGGACCAGCGGCGTTGGTGAGTTCGGCCATTCAACATAGCGGACTGAATATAAACCAAGATGGCTGCCGGGGCCTTAGATCCAGGAGCCCACGCTGTCCTCCTTCTCTTCCGGTGGAGGAGGACATTTTGGCGTAAATGCTAGGCCCTCGGCAGGCTCCGCCCCAGGTGTTGCCAGCCGCTACGCGCAGCCTCTCAGTCTCAATCTAGACGCCGGCCACAAGCTATGACCTCACAAGCGCGATGGGCCCACCCACAAAATGGCGGCGCCCATATCCAAAATGGCGGAGTTTCCAGCGTGGAACGCACTGTTTGCCACAACACGATTGCTGCATCTCGCCAAGACCACGCACCAATTCCCGATCACACGCAATTAGAGGATGGCGTAGGACCTAGCGGGGAGCGCACGGCTCGGCCGTTAGGGTTACTTCACTTATCCTGGCCCGTGATTCGTCTCCGGAGCACCGTGCCAGACAGGTGGAGATTCTAGCTGGGGGTTCTGTACTACAATACACAATTTTGGGGAATGCAAGACGAGTGGCCTCACCTAGGCTGACTTAGGATCCGACTGAGGATGCTTACAGTTTGGTAAGGGAAATGCGTTTCGGTTATTCCCACTTGTTGTTAATATATTTTATACCCTTTTAATAAAACCACTTTTATTTAACCTCTTCACGCTCGATATGTCCACCCATATTCGATTATATCTGGTCTTTACTGAGGAAAATGGTGAACCATTTTTTTTTTTGAACATCTTTCCTAAGAGGTGGAGACCCCCTGGGAAGTGGTCTATTGTGTACCTACTGAACCACCGATATAGGAGATTCTACAACACGTGAGTTTATCTCCTCTTAGAGTTTACTCCCACCTGTCATTTAAATTGAATTATGCTATGACACGTTTCCTTCTGAGGTACATAGGAGCTCTCTACATTGCTGAAGACCCCCAGGAAGAACGATTTTCCAGTTGTTGGGAAGAGCTCCCCATAGTGGCTCAACTGCATCCAGATTCGAGCTCTTTAGCTCCAGACTTGTGAGTGTTATTCCACATGATCTAATTTTTGGTGAGCTGCATAATTATTCCCTTGTTTTTTATTTGCCTGTCATTGTAACGTGTGGTGTAATATTGGACAGCGCCTAATTAACACTACTGACCCATTTTGGGTCTAAATAGCCAGTGTATCACACCTCATCATTTGTTCGGATCGGCAAGTCCTTGAAGTTGGACTTGACTGTTTGGCATTCATTTTTGGTGTCATATAATGGCCGCACTTACTGGCAGCGGGCTGTAGCGATAATCAGTCCCTTGATGTTTACAGATTCGGCTGGTTCGCACGGTTTTGGGGCTTACTTTCAAGGTGAGTGGTGCGCTCAGGCTTGGCCTCCATCTTGGGGTGCTTCAGGACTTCTGCGTAACCTCACCTTTCTGGAGCTATTTCCAATGGTGGTGGCCCTGGAGCTGTGGGGAGAGCATTTGGCGAATCGCCGGGTGGTTTTCTGGACAGACAATATGAGCTCATCGTCTAGTTCACCCCTGGTTTTGACTTTGTTGCGCCGCATGGTACTGCAGTGCCTCGAATAGAATATCTGGTTTTGGGCGAGGCATGTGCCGGGTGTGGATAATGTCATTGCTGACGCTCTCTCCAGTGGGACCATTTTTGGCAGGTGGCTCCGGAGGCCTCGAGGACTGTGACACCTTTCCCCCCTGGGCTATGGACCCTCGCTTCACTGGATTGATGCTGTTGGCGGATCGTTCGCTGTCTCCAGCTACGTGGCAAGCATATGTTCAGATCTGGCAGGCGTGGGTGAGGGTGGCGGAGGGCTCCCGGGGCTGGAATACTGACGAGGACCGTCAGTGATCCACATGGGAATACTTCAATGTTTTGCAGAGTAAGGGTAGGTATGGGTCGGCTGCGGCCAAGACTATGTCGGCGCTGTCTTTTCTGTGTCAGGTGATGGGATTGAAGGATTTGGGCCGCGATTTTCTTTTGCGTCAGATTGTAGCAGGATGGAAAAAAGGAGTCCTGCCGGATGCTAGTCGACCGGTAACGGAAGATTTGTTTTTAGGGTTGATTGGGGTGCTGGGCAGGTTTGTTTTTCGGTTTTTGAGACTCTTTTATTCCAGGTGGCGTTTGCATTTTGTTTATATGGGGCGCTGCGGCTGGGGGAACTGGTGGCACGTTCTTCTGGCGTCCACTCCAGTTTACGTTTTGATCACATTTCAGTGTTCGCGGGGGTGTTCAGTTGTATCTTGCTTCATCCAAGACGGACCGGGTGGGTAGGGGATGGTCATGTTACGGTAAGGGTTGTTCGAGGGTCTGGTTGTCCAGTTACTTTGACGTCTCGGTATCTAGCAATCCGGCCTCCTAGGCTGGATTCTTTCTTAATTCACAGTTCGGGGGCCCCGCTCACCAGATATCAATTTAATGCGGTTTTTAAGTGTAGCCTTTGCATTCTGGGCCGAGATCCGGCTTTGTTCGGGACGCACTCGTTTCGCATAGGAGCGGCAACGATGGCTGCGAGTGCGTCGGATGACATGCTGCGGCGCCTTGGCCGGTATCGGTCGGATCGTTTCCATTCCTACGTTCGTCCTAATTTTTTGTAATAATTACAGGTTACTCTCCCCGGTTGGTGTGGATCCTGCGCCATTCTTTTGTTCATTGGGCAGCAAGGCGAGCGGAGGCGCGGTCCTTTGGCAGGAACCTGGGATTTTCACCGGATGTGGTAAAGATACGGTGGTTGGGTATTTGGGGTCTGCGATGGCCGCAGGTTTATAAGGAATGTTTGTTTTTGTCTCGTAAGGTCCCACGGGGGATTATATTGATTATTCATGCGAGGGGAAATGATCTGGGTGCGATACGTTCAGTGGATTTGATCAGGGCCATTGAGATGGATTTGGCACACTGTTTAGCATTGTTTGAGGGCGTGTCGTTGGTTTGGTCCGAGATCGTGTCTCGTCCATGTTGGGACGTGTTGGCCGTTCCTAGGGCCCTGGAGAAGGCGCGTAGGAGATTCAATAAAGAGGTGTCACAGTTTGGAGCGGCTGGGGGGCGTTTCCGTGCGTCATAGGGAGCTTGAAGGCGATAACAGAAACCTCATGAGAGCAGACGGGGTTCACCTTACCGACATAGGGTTTGGAGGGCAGAGTTGAGCGGGCGCTGGTGGCGGGGGAGGGGGGGCGCAGGGACAGCCATTGAAGGGGAAGCCCCTGGCGTTGGCGGGGTGTTTCTTTGCCCGCTGTGATTCAGGTATTGGAAGCCGCCTACAGGTGGACCTTGGAGACGAGCTCCTCTTGATTGGGGGCAAGCGGAGTGACGAGCTCGTGGTAGCAGATGGGGGAACTGCCTACTGCGGGAAATGCGGTAGGGGCAGAAATTAGGCAAGGAGCACCGCAAGTATATTGCTATGAATATTCTTTAATAAAGCTGTGGCCTTTGGCCTTTTCCAGATAATTGTGTCTATGTGTATTATTTCGGGAACGGGGGCCATGGTTGGGGAGGTCACAGGTTTAAGCAGTCATGTTGTCATAACATTGTGACTCACTGCCAAACATCACAAACAGAAGGCAGTGATTCATGGAAATAAGTCTATGTGAAAAGGAACATTTTGGGAAGTGGAAACACGGCTTTAAATGTTACAGATCATGTCTGCTTTTATTTCCGTTGCCATTTGTTACAACACACACAGGGAGTTGCCCTCGCTGACGCTCATTTTTCAACTCTTTGGCCTCTGACCACATTCCACAGCTTGGATGATTTGTGCCGGAGTAAAATCAGTAATTCGGCGTCACTGTGATTCAGCATTTATTCGGGTCGTTAATCTAGAACATGTCTGTGTCAGTATAACATTCTATAAAACATAGGGGGTTATTCAGAGCGCACCGAAATTTCTGTGCTCTCTCTCGTTCGCCGCGCTTCCCTGCACTTCGGGGAATCAAAGTTCCCCACCCTGCGGTGAATTCAGCATTCAGCGAAGGGTCCCCGGAGTGCAGGGAAACCTGCCGCAATCCCACCGAACACCTGCCAGAACTGCCGCAAAAAACATGCCAAACACGTCAGAATAAGCCGACGAGCCGCCAATCACAGCGCAGACCAGCCGCCGGAAAAAGCAGACAAGCCGACGAACAAGGTAAAAAAACAAAAACAAACAATATGTTTGAAAGTGTCAAAATTGAAACGCTGTTTGGAAAAAAAAACTGCTCAGCGAAAATGCCTGGACTTTACATATAAGATCCTATGAATGATAATAAAAAGGTCTGTTACAGAAAAAAGAAAAACGCTTTATAAAAAAAAAAAAGCGGAAAAAAGTATCCCGAAAAATGCATAAAAGATCCTACAAAATCTATAAATAAAGAGACTTTTTGCTGCAGATTGAAAGAACAAATGGTTTAATAAATATTCAATAAGAAAGGGAATAGTTTTAACATTGAAGCCTATGGGATTCGCCTGATTAAACCTGCTGAATGAAAACACCGAACAGCAGGGCAATTCGTCAACTTTTCACTGCTGTTCGGCGTCTGTGAATAGATTAACCATTGCTTCTCTATGGGGGATTTCACTGCTGTCGAACAGGCACTGTATTTGCTAGCAGTTCGCCAAAATTTGGCAAACTGCCTGCTCTCTGAATAGCCAAATGGCCCCGAAATGTCACCGTACGGGGAAATTCACTGTTCGTTGCCATTTCAGGGCCAGATCGGCTCTCTCTGAATAACCCCTATAGGTTTTTGTTTTTTAAAGAAAACACAAATCATGATACATAGATGAATTTTTGGGTCCGAAATTCATGGTCCATTTTCATACAGAAACACTAACAGGGTTATTCAGAGAGAGGTGAAAACCAGGAGATTTGGCAGGAGAAGAGAACAATCTAAACCAAATAGCCGATTTGGAAAGTGAGATAAATAGGAGAATTTTTCTGGTTTGGTTATTTTGACCTAGAATTTTCAATTCTCCAGTCATTCTCAAGGTTTTCACCTCTCTCTGAATAACCCTGTAAGACATAAAAGATCTTCTATACACCAAACAAACCTACACACACAGGATTATTCAAAGAGAATCTAAATGTCACCACATGTTCGGTGAGTTTTTGTTCTCTTCAATTCGGTGTGATTCGGCGATTCCATTTCGGTGACCCTGAGGTATATTCAGCAAGCACCACAGGGCCGTCATAGTGCAGGGAAAAGCCGCCACAAACTCGCCAAACACTCACCGCAAAACCCGGCGAATGCATACCGAAACCCGCAAAAACATCTGTATTAACCCCGCCGAACACGCAGGAGAAACCTGAGCAGCCACCGATCACAGCGCAGAGCAGCCGCCGGAAAAACCCGACACCGTAGACGAATGGAGTGAGAAAAAAAAACAGTACGCTTGAATGTGTGAAAGTGAGATGCTGTTTGCAAAGAAACTACTGAGCGAAAATGTCTGGAATTTACATATAAAATCCAATGAATGATAATTAAAAAGGTCTGTTACAGAAAAAAGAAAAAAACATTTAAAAAAAAACAGAAAATGCTTAAAAGATCCTAAAAAATCTATAAATAAAGAGACTTTTTACTGCAGAATATCATAATCAATGGTTTATTGGATATTATATTAAACCGGGAATATTTTTAACATTGAAGCCTATGGGATTCGCCTGAATAAATCTGTCGAATGAAACCACCGAACAGCAGGGCATTTCGGCAACCTTTCACAGCTGTTTTTTGTTCTCTGAATAGACGAAGCATTGCTTCTCTATGGGGGTTTCACTGCCCTCGAACAGGCACCGAACAGGTACCGTATGTGCAGGCAATTCGCCAGGATTTGGCAAACTGCCTGCTCTCTGGATTAGGGATGGGCTGGCGGTTCGAGCCGAACATGAGTTTGATTCGAACATTGGCCGTTCGGCGAACTTTGAACTTTCCAGGCCGTTCGCAAAAAGATTTTAAAAAAATAGATTTTTTTTTAAAAAATGCTTAAAAAAATCTAAAAATAAGAAGACTCTTTACTGCAGAATATTTATTAGATTAGATGTTGAATTAAAAAGGGAATATTTTTAACATTGAAGCCTATGGGATAAAACAATCTTGTTGCTAAAACATCAGGCAGCGAGGCCCTCTAATCAGTCACTGTAGAGGGCAGCCCGCCGGGGCCTCCCAAGGATCCCTTGAGGAGCATGCGGCCGCCGGATGACAGAGCTGCGACTGTGCGGGCTGGCCGACTGGGTGCATGTGGCAGAGAGGCAGCGCAGGGAGGGAGCCACTGCACCTGCAGTCACGGCAGACCTCCCCCCCCCACAACCAGGATCCAGGGAGTCTCCACTGACCACCAGGCTAAGGTAAGGCGACACATTTCTAAACAAACATAAAATCTGAGGACGCGTTGTGTGCAGCTATTCCAATTATTTTAATATCTGAATGCAGAGTCCACCCGTGAACTCTTCCACAATACCTCAGAGGGGTTATGGTGTGAAGGCACTAGCTGGCACCAAAGGTCCAATTTTAATGCACCTGTTGTTACTTTCATCCAAAGCCTCATGGGCGTCCACAGCATAGGGCATCGCCCCCCCTGGATCAACAGGCTTAAATTATGATAATTTATTCTTACGCTGCAGTTCCTGGGCTCTCCACTAGGCTGCACCAGCGTCCCATCCCCACTCCACCTCGTGCTCTCCCTCACTTTGCATGCTGGGTGTCACGGATGGCTCTGTTCTGGGGCGCCTGGCAGCAGATTCCTCGCTGCTCGCTGGCCAGGCGCCGAATAATAACGCCACCGGGTGCGCTCACGTGGGACGCCGGGGGGCGGAGCCTGGCGTTATGACGCGGACCGCCGGGTTTAAAACCCGGCTTCACTAGTTCGCCGGTGCCCTGACGTGGTATTCACTTCCCGCAGAGCTCTTGTGTTTTTTGGCAAAATATCTCTGTGTCTGACCTTGCTTCTGACTTGAACCATTCTGTGTATGACCCCTGGCATTGGCGAACGAACCATTCTGTGTATGACCCCTGGCATTGGCAACGAACCATTCTGTGTATGACTCCTGGCATTGGCAAATGAACCATTCTGTGTATGACTCCTGGCATTGGCAAACGAACCATTCTGTGTATGACCCCTGGCATTGGCAAACGAACCATTCTGTGTATGACCCCTGGCATTGGCGAACGAACCACCCTGTGTATAACCCCTGGTATTGGCATTTACTCTTCTCACGGTTCTTTTTGCTCTTAACTTTGGTACCGAGGTCAGTCTATGTGGCACCCTAAGCACACATCAGACTACCTCTTATATTACTAAGGTCCTAGGGAGAACGAATACTCTATTCTGTACATCTGTCTGGTGTTTACCCTTGTTTGTCTATTGTCTGGTTAATTATCTGTCTAGTTGTGCCGACCATTCAAGGATCGGAAGGGTAGAGAGCGGTCTACGTATAGGGACCACTATTCTGGTATTCAGGGGGATTCGTGACATTACGTCAGGGCCAATGGATCCCGCAGACCTCTCTAATCAGTTGGCACGTATCGCAGCCAGACAAGAGGAGCAGGACCATAGGATGGACCAGATTTCTCTCGCTCTGCAAACCCTGTTAAATCGGTCCAATACAGGTACCACAAACCCTCCAGACCCAGTATTACCTAGGGTCAGTTCGGTCTCTCCTGAAAGACATAGGCTTAGTATGAAGGCACCCTTACGCTATGATGGTACACCAAGCTTATGCCGGGGTTTTTTGACCCAACTCGAGATCTTGTTTGAGAATAACCCAGGGTCTTGTATGTCTGATAAAGCCAAAGTAGGCTATCTGATTAATCATTTAACAGAAAAAGCTTTATTATGGGCTACGCCATTGTGGGAAAATAAGAAACCCATCATCTATGACTATGAGGTTTTTACCTCTGAGTTAAAACGTACCTTTGATCCCTCTAGAAGGGCTACCAATGCGGGTAGGTCCTTGTTTCACATTAAACAAGGTAATAGGAGGGTCTCCGACTATGCCATAGAATTTAAGACTTTGACGTCAGAGGTGCTTTGGCCGAACGACGTTTTAACCTTAGCCTTTACCGAAGGCCTGAACGAGGCTTTTATGTTTGAGCTGGCTCCCTTAAAATTACCAGAAAATCTGGACCATCTGATTGATTTTTGCATAGCCATGGACGATCAAATTAGGGAAAGGAGACACCCCAGAGACAGACCCAGAAGGGTCTTGCCTCCTTTACCCCTATTACCCAGACACACCAGTACGTCAGGTAACCCGGAGAACGCAAAAACAGATATGCCAGTCGTTGAACCTATGCAAATAGGAAAAACGGGTATTTCGGAAGCAGAAAGAGCTCACAGAAGAGAAAAGGGCTCTGCTTCTATTGTGCAGGGGCTGATCATTTCCGCCTTCAATGTCCTCAGAGACCCAGGGTTAGCAGGGGGGAGAGTGGCAAATCGGGTCAAAAAACAGCCAATACCCAGGTTATCGGTTCTCTGTATGCCTCCTTTGTGGATAGTGAAAAAAAAAATCCAGGATTCTGGTACCGATCTCCCTAACCTGGGAGGGGGTTCACCTCAAGACTGAGGCGTTCTTAGACTCTGGGGCCTCAGGTAATTTCATGGACAAATATTTTGCTGCCAAAAACCTCTTACCTCTGGTTCTCAAGGAGAAGCCTCTAATGGTGGAGGCCATAGATGGTAAACCCCTGTCATGTCCACATATCACTCACGACACTGTCGATGTATGTATGAAAACAGGAGTTTTGCACCATGAAACGATAAGATTTCAAATTATTGAATCTCCCTCATGTCCTGTCGTTCTTGGGTTTCCATGGTTAACAGAGCACAACCCGGTTATTGATTGGGTCCAGAGAGACATAAAATGTTGGGGTCCTAGTTGTCAGTCTAATTGCCTAGGCAGGGTCAATGTGATTGGTAGCCTCAATATTGCCACAGCCCCTCCTTTATCTACAGAGGTCCCTGACTGTTATCTGGCATTAAAGGAGGTGTTCTCTAAAGCCAGGACTGAGGTCCTACCACCACATCGTCCATATGACTGTGCTATTGATTTACTCCCCGGTACTATGCCTCCTAGGGGACACGTATACCCTTTGTCACAAAAAGAAAATGACATTATGGAGGAATACATAAGGGAGAATCTAGAGCGAGGATTCATCAGACGGTCCTCCTCTCCAGCAGGAGCAGGTTTCTTTTTTGTCTCCAAAAAAGAGGGAGATCTGCGACCTTGCATCGATTATAGAGGTTTGAATAGGATAACTATAAGAAATGCATATCCCATACCTCTCATAACAGAATTGTTCGACCGATTAAAAGGGCCCGTATATATACGAAGCTCGATTTACGCGGAGCTTACAACCTGGTTAGGGTTAAAAAGGGGCATGAATGGAAAACGGCTTTTAATACACGTAGCGGGCATTATGAATACCTGGTGATGCCCTTTGGATTATGTAATGCGCCAGCCGTTTTTCAGGACCTCATAAACGATACCCTAAGGGATTTTCTGCAAGAGTTCGTCATAGTATATCTGGATGACATCCTGATATACTCTCCTGATGTGGAAACTCATCACGCCCACGTGAAACAAGTGTTGAAAAAACTATTGAAGGCTGGATTGTATTGTAAACTAGAAAAATGTTTATTCGACATAGAAACAGTGCATTTCCTTGGTTATATAATAACCCCTGAGGGTTTTCAAATGGATCCTAAAAAACTCTCAGCAATTCTTGACTGGCCTCTACCCCAAGGGCTTAAAGCCATCCAGAGGTTTCTGGGGTTTACTAACTACTATCGGAGATTCATTAAAGACTTTTCAGCCTTGGTAGCTCCCCTCACGGCTATGACAAAGAAAGGGTGGGAAATCAGAAATGGACACCTCAAGCCACTCAAGCCTTTGAGGTACTTAAACAAGCATTTACTACTGCCCCTGTTCTCCGACATCCAGATCCGGCTCTGCCTTCCAAGTAGAAGTTGACGCCTCCGAATTAGGTCTTGGTGCAGTCTTGTCCCAAAGGGAGGCACCCGACAAACCCTTGCATCCATGCGGCTTCTATTCCCGGAAATTGTCCCCGGCAGAGAGGAACTATGACATCGGAAATAGAGAGTTGTTAGCAGTCATCTCGGCCTTGGCAGAATGGAGATACTTATTGGAGGGGTCTAGGGACCCGATCGTTATCATAACCGATCATAAGAATCTCACATACATTGGAGATGCTAAACATTAAATTCCAGACAAGCGAGATGGTCATTGTTTCTTTCAAGTTTTAATTTCGTGCTTACCTATAGACCTGGGTCCAGAAACATTAAAGCAGACTCATTATCGAGACAGTATGAATCTTATGAACATAATATCCAAGATCAGCATCCCATTGTACCCCAGGAAAGGATTATAGCCTCTACCACGATTAGTCTCGTCCTCTAGTGAAAAGCAGACAGGGTGCAGCTCCTGGGGGAAACCTCCCGCGAAACTCTTTGTACCTGAGAACGAAAGAGAGGAAGTATTTAACGTTTATCATGACAATAAAACCTCTGGGCATATGGGTATCACCAAAACAGTGTCTAGTATCCGTAAACTCCTCTGGTGGCCCACATTGCGCCGAGATGTTAAAGATTACATAGCTGTGTGCGAGGTGTGCACAAGACATAAAAGTCCCAAAACAGCACCCATTGGTTTACTCCAGCCTTTGCCGATCCCCGAACGACCATGGTCGCATGTAGCCATGGATTTCATAGTAGACTTACCTGAGTCAAGAGGGAATACAGTTATACTTACGGTCATAGATCGATTCTCCAAGATGGGTCATTATGTTCCTCTTCGGAAACTACCTTCGGCACAGCCGAACTGGTGCCCATTTTCATTTCTAACGTGGTCCGCATACACGGTATCCTCTGGAGATTGTCTCTGATAGGGGGACCCAATTCGTCTCCAGATTCTGGAAAGGGTTTTGTAAGAATGTGGGGATAGACTTATCCTTCTCTCGGCCTATCACCCCCAGACTAACGGAGCAGCAGAACGAGCCAACCAAAATATAGAGAAATATCTCAGGTGCTTTACATCAGAACAACAAAATAACTGGTCAGACCTGTTACCATGGGCAGAGTATGCTTTGAACAGTGCAGTGAGTGAATCCACAGGACATTCCCCTTTCTTCACTGTTTATGGTTTTGATCCTCCCGTGCTCCCCGCTACGTTTCCTGATACCACGATTCCTGCTTTGGATGAGCATTTGGCATCATTGAAAGAGACTTGGGAGAGAGTCAAACAGGCACTGGAAGAGAGTAGTGCCATCCAGAAAACCAAGGCCGACAGACACAGGAGGCAGGCACCCGTGTATCAAGTTGGGGACAGGGTTTGGCTTTCTTCACGGAATATCAAGCTCTTAGTGCCTTCCATGAAGTTGGCACCTAGATATATCGGCCCCTATAAGATTCTGCGGCGACTCAACCCAGTCTCCTATGCTTGGCATTGCCCCCCCCATATTAGGATACACAATGTGTTCCACGTAAGCCTTTTGAAACCGTTGTTATGTAACCGGTACACCAAGGCCGTGCTCCACCTCCTCCTGTCGCTGTGGAGGGGGCGAGGAGGAGTTCGAGGTTAAGGCCATTTTGGATGCCAGGATGTCTAGGGGGTCCTTACAGTACTTGGTCGATTGGGTGGGTTACGGTCCAGAGGATCGTTCTGGATTCCGGCTGCTGAAGTCCATGCCCCTCAGTTGGTGAAGGCCTTCTATGTGACACACCCCCGTGCCCCTGGGGGTCGTCCAGTGGCCGCCCGTGGAGGGGGGGTTCTGTCACGGATGGCTCTGTTCTGGGGCGCCTGGCAGCAGATTCCTCGCTGCTCGCTGGCAGGCGCCGAATAATAACGCCACCGGGTGCGCTCACGTGGGACGCCGGGGGGCGGAGCCTGGCGTTATGACGCGGACCCGCCGGGTTTAAAACCCGGCTTCACTAGTTCGCCGGTGCCCTGACGTGGTATTCACTTCCCGCAGAGCTCTTGTGTTTTTTGGCAAAATATCTGTGTCTGACCTTGCTTCTGACTTGAACCATTCTGTGTATGACCCCTGGCATTGGCGAACGAACCATTCTGTGTATGACCCCTGGCATTGGCGAACGAACCATTCTGTGTATGACTCCTGGCATTGGCAAACGAACCATTCTGTGTATGACCCCTGGCATTGGCGAACGAACCACCCTGTGTATAACCCCTGGTATTGGCATTTACTCTTCTCACGGTTCTGCTCTTAACTTTGGTACCGAGGTCAGTCTGTGTGGCACCCTAAGCACACATCAGACTACCTCTTATATTACTAAGGTCCTAGGAGAACGAATACTCTATTCTGTACATCTGTCTGGTGTTTACCCTTGTTTGTCTATTGTCTGGTTAATTATCTGTCTAGTTGTGCCGACCATTCAAGGATCGGAAGGGTAGAGAGCGGTCTACGTATAGGGACCACTATTCTGGTATTCAGGGGGATTCGTGACACTGGGAGAGGCAGGGCTGAGATGCAGCTGCTACTATGGGCCAAAGGAAAAAAGGTAATGATTGTCAAATACTTTTTTATTAAGCTTGATGCCAGTGTCTTTATTTATTAGAGTTTACAGAGTTTATAATCTAAGAGTAGAGGGGACCTTGCTAAGAGGGGAAAGATTGTAAGCTCTGGAGCAGGATCCCCTCTTAGTGTAACCGGAATCAGACGGGTTCACTCAAGACGAGGCCGGACCGGACACGAGCAAGGATTGTCTGAACACGAGTCTCTTCAGGAAAGGCAAACTTTATTGTGATATCACAACAGATGCTCAAACAGGATTCAATCGCAAAGAATGAGCCCCGAGTCCCTCGTGACATCCAATCTTATACCCCAAATACACAATTAGGTACATCCCAATCAGCCCACCTCCCGATGACACTCTCCCACCCCACGTGGGTTAGTACCTCCCTTAGTCTAATACAAAAGACATTTCATTAATTGGCCGTAAATTGGCAAACTTTGTGTTAGTAAAACATAAATCATGATTAGTTACTCTTACTGTTCTGGGCTGCGCCCCCCTCCCTAGAGCTACAATTACTTGTTACAGATGGCACCTGGTCTGATCTCTATACTCCTTTTGTATTTCTGCGGGCCCCAACGACCTTGGAGTATCTACTTCGCTTTTCTCCTCCGTGCCGGAAACAGCAGAGATCTTTCATAGGGCTTTAATTGCTTTTTCTGCTAATCTAAACACATTCCTAAATTTCTACGTATACCTCATTCTAGTTTCAGCTACAAACTTGCCTAGTTATTTTCAAACGAACCAATATTCTGAACAAGATGGTCGCCTGGCTTATAATGGCGGCCATCTTCCAGCCTATTTCCACTACATTCCCCCTTTGGCTCAAGCCTCAGGCTCTTCTCCTGAGACTTGTAGCCATTACACCTCACTATTTTTATTCTCGAGTTCCTCATACTTTGGGGGGCCTATTTTCGTTGGGAACATACCTTGTGGGATAATCAGTGGTATATTTTGTGTCTGTGTGGGTGTCAGTGCCCTCTTGCATAGCGGCCATAGGCAAAGCCCTATACGATACAGTAGTGCCCCTACAACCAAGATCACCACTACCATCAGAATCATAGATCCAATCTGTAAAATAAATCTCAGAATGGGTCCAAACCAATCTCCGATTGCTCCAAACCCACGAAGTAGATTCCAGCCTTCAGCAGCGATCCTCCTTGCTGTGTCCTGCAACTGTGCTACCTTTTCTTGGTGATCTTGAATTACCTGATAGTAGTCAGGGACATCATGTGTAGCATCAGGGCCGCCATCAGGGCATTACGCCCAATACTGCCGTAAGGGGCCCGGGCCCAGTGGGGGCCCGGGCCGCTGGGGCCTGGGGGGAGGATCCCGGGCCCCCGACGGCAGCGGCATCGCCCTTTAACAGCTCCGGTATCGGACTCGATGAGTCCGAATCCGGAGCTGTGTCTCTGCTGCTGCTGCAGGAGCCGGGAGGACTGAGACACTGTGTCTCCTCCGGCTCCTGGCAGCTTCACTTCCTGGCTGGGCGGGGCCAAGCAGCGTGTGAGGGGCCTCCCAAGCACGTTGCTTTGGCTCCGCCCCTCCACTCAGTGAAGCTGCGCGCCGGAGCTGGAGGGACCAGGAAGAAGACAGAAGAAAAGAAGAGAAGAAAATTAAAGAAAAGGTGAAGAAAAGAAGATAGAAGACAGCGAGTGGTGAGCCAGGGCCCAGACCCTAAGACCCAGGGCCCAGACCGAGGGCCCAGACCCCTAGGCCCAAACCCAGGACCCAGACCCCAAGGCCCAGACCCCAAGGCCCAGACCCTATGGCCCAGACCCTATGGCCCAGGCCCAGGGCCCAGACCCCTAGGCCCAAACCCATGGCCCAGACCCTAGGGCCCAGACCCTTAGGCCCAGACCCAGAGCCCAGACCCCTAGGCCCAAACCCAGGGCCCAGACCCCCTAGACCCACACCCAGGGCCCAGACCCCAAGGCCCAGACCCAGGGCCCAGACCCCTAAGCCCAAACCCAGGGCCCAGACCCCAAGGCCCAGGACCCAGACCCAAGGCCCAGACCCAGACACTAGGGCCCAGACCCTGGGCCCAGACCCCCTAGGTCCAAACCCAGACCCCAAGGCCCAGACCCTAAGGCCCAGACCCAAGGCCCAAACCCAGGGCTCAGACCCTAGGGCCCAGACCCTAAGACCCAGGGCCCAGACCCCTAGGCCCAGACCCAGGACCCAAGGCCTAGACCCCAAGGCCCAAACCCAGGGCCCAGACCCAGGACCCAGACCCCAAGGCCCAGACCCCTAGGCCCAGACCTCTAGGCTCAGACCCAGGGCCCAGACCCAGGACCCAGACCTCTAGGCCCAGACCCCAAGGCCCAGACCCCAAGGCCCAGACCCTAGGGCCCAGACCCAAGGCAAATGCCCAGGGCCCAGACCCCAAGACCCAAACCCAGGGCCCAGACCCTATGGCCCAGACCCTATGGCCCAGACCCAGGGCAAAGGCCCAGGCCCCTAGGCCCAAACCCATGGCCCAGACCCCGAGGCCCAGGACCCAGACCCCAGACCCTAGGGCCCAGACCCTAGGGCCCAGACCCAGGGCCCAGACTCAGGGCCCAGACCCCTAAGCCCAAACCCAGACCCCAAGGCCCAGGACCCAAGGCCCAGACCCAGGGCCCAGACACTAGGGCCCTGGGCCCAGACCCCCTAGGCCCAAACCCAGACCCAGGGCCCAGACCCCTAGGCCCAAGACCCAAGGCCCAGACCCTGGGCCCAGACCCCCTAGGCCCAAACCCAGGGCCCAGACCCCAAGGCCCATACCCAAGGCCCAGACCCTAAGGCCAGACCCTGGGCCCAGACCCCCTAGGCCCAGACCCTAAGGCCCAAACCCAGGGCCCAGACCCTAAGGCCAGACCCAGGGCCCAGACCCAGGGCCCAGACCCTAAGGCCCAGACCCAGGGTCCAGACCCCCTAGGGCCCAGACCCTAAGACCCAGGGCCCAGACCCCTAGGCCCAAACCCAGGGCCCAGACCCTGGGCCCAGACCCCTAGGGCAAACCCAGGGCCCAGACCCCACGGCCCAGACCCCAAGCCCAAATACAGACCCAGGCCCAGACCCTAGGGTCCAGACCCCATACCAGGGCCCAGACCCCCTAGGCCCAGACCCCCTAGGCCCAAACCCAGGGCCAGACCCTAAGGCCAGACCCAGGGCCCAGACCCCCTAGGCCCAGACCCAGGGCCCAGACCCCCTAGCCCAAACCCAGGGCCCAGACCCCAGGACCCAAGGCCCAGACACTAGGGCCCTGGCCCAGACCCCCTAGGCCCAAACCCAGGGCCCAGACCCTGGGCCCAGACCCCTAGGCCCAAACCCAGGGCCCAGACCCTAAGTCCAGACCCAAGGCCCAAACCCAGGGCCCAGACCCTAAGGCCAGACCCTGGGCCCAGACCCCCTAGGCCCAGACCCTAAGGCCCAGACCCCCTAGGCCCAAACCCAGGGCCCAGACCCTAGGCCCAGACCCAGGGCCCAGACCCCCTAGGCCCAAACCCAGGCCCAGACCCTAAGGCCCATACCCAGGGCCCAGACCCCCTAGGCCCAACCCAGGGCCCAGACCCCAAGGCCAAACCCAGGGCCCAGACCCTAAGGCCAGACCCTGGGCCCAGACCCTAAGGCCAGACCCTGGGCCCAGACCTAAGGCCCAGACCCCTAGGCCCAACCCAGGGCCCAGACCCTAAGGCCAGACCCTAAGGCCCAGACCCAGGCCCAGACCCTAAGGCCCAGACCCAGGGCCCAGACCCCCTAGGCCAAACCCAGGGCCCAGACCCTAGGGCCCAGACCCTAAGACCCAGACCCCTAGGCCCAAACCCAGGGCCCAGACCCTGGGCCCAGACCCCTAGGCCAAACCCAGGGCCCAGACCCAGGGCCCAGACCCCACGGCCCAGACCCCAAAGCCCAAATACAGACCCAGGGCCCAGACCCCATACCCAGGGCCCAGACCCCCTAGGCCCAGACCCCCTAGGCCCAAACCCAGGGCCCAGACCCTAAGGCCAGACCCAGGGCCCAGACCCTAAGACCCAGGGCCCAGACCCCCTAGGCCCAAACCCAGGCCCAGACCCCAAGGCCAGACCCTGGGCCCAGACCCTAAGGCCAGACCCTGGGCCCAGACCCTAAGGCCAGACCCCCTAGGCCCAAACCCAGGGCCAGACCCTAAGGCCAGACCCTAAGGCCCAGACCCAGGGCCCAGACCCTAAGGCCCAGACCCAGGGCCCAGACCCCCTAGGCCCAAACCCAGGGCCCAGACCCTAGGGCCCAGACCCTAAGACCCAGACCCCTAGGCCCAAACCCAGGGCCCAGACCCTGGGCCCAGACCCCTAGGCCAAACCCAGGGCCCAGACCCAGGGCCCAGACCCCACGGCCCAGACCCCAAAGCCCAAATACAGACCCAGGGCCCAGACCCCATACCCAGGGCCCAGACCCCCTAGGCCCAGACCCCCTAGGCCCAAACCCAGGGCCCAGACCCTAAGGCCAGACCCAGGGCCCAGACCCTAAGACCCAGGGCCCAGACCCCCTAGGCCCAAACCCAGGGCCCAGACCCCTAGGCCCAAGCCCAGGGCCCAGACCCTGGGCCCAGACCCCTAGTCCAAACCCAAGGCCCAGACCCCAAGGCCCAGACCCCAAGGCCCAGACCCCAATGCCCAAATACAGACCCAGGGCCCAGACCCTAGGGTCCAGACCCCATACCCAGGGCCCAGAACCCAAGGCCCAGACCCTAGGGCCCAGACCCCAAGGCCCAGACCCTAGGGCCCAGACCCCAAGGCCCAGACCCAGGGCCCAGACCCTAGGACCCAGACCCCAAGGCCCAGGGACCAGACCCAGAGACCAGGGCCCAGGCTAGACCCCAGGGACCAGACCTCAGGGCCCAGACCTCAGGGACCAGACCCCAAGGCCCAGTCCCAGGGCCCAGACCCAAAGGCCATCATACACAGCCCGTTTCTGTGAGATTTATTGCTGTGGATTCTGTGATATGTTCAGACACACCGCTTATTACTGTGAGTTTTATTGCTGTGGATACTGTGATAAGCTAATACACACTGCACATTACTGGGAGTTTTATTGCTGTGGTGCTATGTTATGTCCTTTTTTTTTTGAAGGGGGAGAAAAGCTGTTAGAGGTTGAGGGGGGGGCCCCATCGTGAGGTTTAGTAAGGGGCCCCATCATTTCTAATGGCTGCCCTGTGTAGCATTCTTGATGAATGTGCAACATTCATAGTGCATCGTCATCTCACACAACCCATTCAGAGCTGCACTAATCTGTTCCAGTGCCATGTTGTGTATCATTTGCACCTTTCGTATCTCTCGTACTTCCAGATTCAACAACTGTATATCCCAACTAGTCTTATTCAAAATCTCATCCATCAAACTGGCATAACTGTTCATTCTTGCCATCAACTCTCTTCCCCATCCAGTCCATGCTGGAAGCCATGCCCATATTCGATCCGCTTTCTTGAATAGCTCTCTCTTCTGTCTTTCAAACACCAGTGGATACCTAGGGTGAAGTATTGTGTCTGAATTTGTGTTTTCTCCCCTCACCCTCTGAATTGGGATCAATTAAGCCAAATAACATTCCCGTTACTGTAGGTGGTACCCATATGTAACACACTCTTTCACAGCACACCTGGTACCCTCCTTTCACTATAAATGGTGACAAATGTAGTGTTCCCTTTGATATTTCTATCATCAGTTGTCTCAGTCGTTTCATCATATCCAGTGCACTCTGCCTCCCATTCGTCACATTCGCAATCACCTCCTCCTGTTTGCTTGTGAGCTTTCTACATCGTATGTATAGAAAATTTGACTGCTCCTTTGTATTAAATGTGTAAATGTATGATGTCCAATAACATAACCCACCCCCGTTATTTATCTCCTTATCTGGGCCTAATTGAAAACACCACTCTGGTGGGTACACTGGTCCTTTTATAGGATGCCCAGGACTGAAAGGTTCTGGTTTCTCCCTTGACCTATCAACTGCCTGTACTGTAACATTTTCTGATACAAACATACTCAAATTCATTGGGACAGAGGCGAATGCTATATGAATGGTCTCTGGGTGCAGTCTACTACACACCCAACACGTGATTTGACCAAACTTTTTAACATAGTCATATTTAAATTGCACAAGTAAGTGTCCTTTCAGCTGGGTTCCAGATAGCGCCTCTCGCTTTTGTCTCCACATGGTACGGTTCTCCATCACCGAGTGTGTGCCATTCCGATTTTTGATAATACTTGGACACAAATGCCCCAAATTTCAAAATCCCTTGGGCAATTCTTTTCACAGTCACATAAACCCAATCTCTCCCCACCGGAATTTCAAAAACAAAAAAAACATTTCCGGCAATTTCTGCATTGATTTACCTAACAGTACAACCTGATCATTTAGTTTAGTTTTCCCCAATGCCCGAAGGTCCCCCCTTAGTCCATTAATCAGAGGGGTAGGCTGTCCAAATATAAGTTCGTACGGACTTAGCTTCAATTGGGGGGTTGGCCTGCACCTAATGTGCAATAGGACTATCGGCAGCACATCCAACCAGCCTAATGGCATCTCTTGGCACAGTTTGGACATCAAAATCTTTACGGTTCATTCTCTCGAATTTTCTGCTCGTTCAACTTCGGTTTCTTTCGTATCTTCTCCATACTCCCCCATTATTTTTACGCCGAAGAATTTCAGCATAATTTTGCTGAACTTCTGAGGTGTTAATCATAAAACATGTCTCTTAAGGGTTCAGAGGAGTGGAGGAGAAATTTTCGGCCTTGGGACCAGATTGGGAAAAACCATTGGATATAATTATAATTGAGTTCTAATAGTTCATAGTCATTGTACCATTTGTGCAAAACAATTTCAATAAATTCGCCTCCAGATTCAAATTTTCTCCAATTCATATAGAATTCGTAGTTTGGCATGGCAGGTTGGTCCTCTTGCTTGCAGAGCAGGACTTTGGCTTGATCAGTTGTTAGCAATGGTGTTGCAGCCACTTTTGCGGCCTGGTCTGCGCGCCTGTTGCCTTTCGGGATTTCATCATGACCTTTCTGGTGGCCACGACAGTGCATAATACTGACAGCACTTGGTTTCCATACAGCTTCCAGAAGGGCTGCGATTTCAGCTGCATACTTGATTTGTTGTCCTGAAGAAGTAAGTAGGCCTCTGTCTTTGTAAAGTGCACCATGTGCATGGACTGTCATGAAGGCATACTTAGAATCAGTGTAGATATTCACCCTTTTGCCTTCGGAGATTCTAGAGCTCTGGTTAGGGCTGTTATTTCAGCCAGTTGTGCGGATGTGTGGCCTGATAGTGGATTTGCTTCGATAATCTCTTCTGCTGAAACTACTGCATAGCCGGAGACTTTCTTCCCATCATCCATGTAACTGCTACCATCGGTGAATAGCTGTAGATCGTATTTGTCTAGGGGTACGTCTTTCAAATCTGGCCTGCTACTGAACACTTCTTCCATGACTTGGAGGCATTCATAATCTGGATCCTCTTCGCAGTCAGGCAGTAAAATAGTAGGGTTCAAGGTAGCGATGAGGTCCAAATGAACCTGTGGATTCTCACACATCATAGCTTGGTACTTCGTCATCCGGCTGTTGCTGAACCAGTAACTTCTTTTCACATCCAGCAGGGCTTTGACAGCATGGGGCACCTTGACATGAAGAACTTGTCCAAGTGTCAACTTGTCTTAGGTTGGGGTATTCGGCATACTGCTTCTTTTCTTTCTCTACCCCCAGTGCACGCTTGGTACCCGTTCATTGAAAACCTAGATATTTCACAGTCTGTTTACATATGTGTGCTTTCTTTTTGGACACTGTAACCTGCATGGCACAGCAGATGTAGCAGGGCTTTTGTGGCAGAGAGACAGTTTTTTTCTATGGGAGAAGCCAGTAATTAATAATAGAACAACTTTGTGTGGCTGAGCGTTGGAGGACAAGAGGTCCTGGCTGAGCGCGCATCCATTGTAGATTCCTCACACTGAAAAATAAAAAGGGTCTGGCTTGCCGGAACCAGACGGCTGTAAAAAAAAAAAAAACGTCTTTTAAATCAAGCACCGTGTAATATTTTGTATCTCCGGGAATTAATCTTGGACTGGGCGGTACTCTTGTGTGCCCTCTTTCAGTACTGGCAACAATGGTGTGTTCCACGATGACATGCAGAATTTCAATATGTCGTGGTCTTTAAATCTCTGCAAATGTGTCTGGATATTCTGCTTGGCTTTTTGTGGGATGTGATATTGTTTTAAAGCCACAGGCATTGCACCAGGTCTTAAATCAACGTACACTGGGGGAATATTTACAGCTAGTCCGGGCGGGTTTTCCTCCGCCCAGACCTCAGGAATTCTAAGGAGTAGTGTGTGCGGGTCCGGGGCTGCCGGGGGTTGGTGCCGAGCGCCATTCTTCTTCTCTTGGCATAATTACTGCAATTTTTTTTTGCGGGTTGGATGCACTGGCTGACTGGGCTGTGCTGCCGTGCAGAGCTGCCACTCTCAGGCAGGTCCAATCTAGCGTGACCCCCGGGAAAAAATATAATTTGGGCTTGCAATTTGCAAAGGATATCCCGCCCCAGGAACTGGATAGGACATTCGGGCATATACATATACACATTGTATAAACAATATTTACAGAGGTCTTTTTCCCGTAGCCAAAACGGACTCTTAATACCACATCGAAGAAAATAAAAATAAAAATAAACCATTCCATTGTCATAAGATCACTCCAAACATTTCATCAGTAATCATCTAAAATAATGCCATAACAATAAAATAACTATTCCATCAGAAATCAAATAAAAATATATCTTTAATTGAATTATTAATCATAATTTTGCTATATTTTAACTATATAGAATATAAAAACGGTATAAAACTACTTTAATTATTTCTCAAACTGCTCTTTTAATATTAATTTTCTAACTGTTTCATATATTTCCATTTAATTTGTTAGACAATATTGTATATTATTATATACTTATTGTTATAATCTGTATCAATATAAAAATTAGAACTCCTTTTTTTATTTAATTCTAGCTCTGTGAACAAAACTAGAGTTTTTGGAATAATATCAACACAAAATATAAATATACATCTTGCACTTAACAGACTTCATACATTCTATTGTAGCACACATTAAAAATTAGCTAAACATAGTAATTTTTCTTCTTCATTTCTCTTTAATTTGAATTAAAAAGGGTTACTTTCTCTGTCTATCAGAGAGCAAAAAGCCGACTCCCCCCCCTTCCCCCTCTCCGCGCAAACAGTGTGTCAGAAAAGAGGGGGGGAGGAGGCGAGTACGGAGACTCTCACTACCTCTCAGACATTACACACTCTAAATTAATTACTTATTACACTTTACTCTTAATTGAACAGTTTGATAGATCAATTATAAACACAATCAGACAAAAACATTCTACCATATATCATTCGATACAGCACACTATTTATTAATCACATTCTCTGACTTCACACTCACGCAGAACAGTACAGATATCACATCCGAATAATCAGTCCGAATTACATACACAAGTTATACAGCACTGTAATTTTTTATTTTTTTTAAAACCTTCTAGATTACCATCTGATCTATTGATCATCTCATTTTCTTCTGGCCCAGGGGGAAATGGGGCTCAGAAACTCCTGAAAATCATTACATAATCCACACACAGAACTTGTAAATTATCTTTATTTTACTGGTATATTAAAACACTAAATATATATAGACTTATTTTCACACTTATCATTATCATTACTGTCCTCTTGGTCTACCAATTTATATATGCTCCCGTCGGGCATTCCGATCTTTCCTGGTGGGACCTCTCTGTCTCTTCCACCCACTGCTTCCTCATTTTCCTCCGCAATCCCGCTCGCCGGAGCGAAGTAAACCGGTGGAGCAGTAGCAGCCGCCCGCCTTCGCAACCGTGACACACAAAACCTCTCTAGCTGCCCCATAATATAATGGATAGGGCGGGGGCAGGGAATCAATCTTCTCCGGTTGTTCTACCAACACCGGTCTTTTCTTTTTATTATTTTCTCTATTGGGGCTCACCTGCTTCTTGTTACGTCCCGCCATCATTATAAAATGACTTTTATCCTTTACACAATACTTCCATATATCTATATATGGGTACTGCTCAGAATATCCACATTTCCCGGTTACTTGGGAATACACTTTCTGTATTAGCTCCGGGTCCATTGACCCCTGCTCTGGCCAGTCTGGAACTAACAATAGCCATACAATTGTACATATTTTACACCATAATCATGTGTTGTATATAGTGCTTCAAAATTCCGCACCATATACCCTAGGGGCGTCTCACCCTTCTTTACCTTTCTTGGCTTGGATGATCCGCTACCCATTGTTACTTTTAAAAGCAACAACCTTTTTACAATACTCTTTAGCAAGAACACTTAGAATTTACTGTCTGGTACTTCAGTCAACAATTCATATATATCTGACCCGCTTCCTCCGTCAGTAGCCGGACTGCAGTCGCCTGAGCCGGAAACGTACCTTGGGAGTCCACTCTCAAGTTTGCTTTCTCGCAATGCGAGTAGGCGCTCATTCACTCACAGCAGTCTCAGCAATCAATCACAACCCATACCGTACCAGATACTTTCAACACAAAACAATACATAAACAATTCAACTCTTTCTACTAGCCGAGGGCACACCGTCCCTCCTTTTGACTCCTTATACCCCGTTAATTGATCTCTAACTCTTGACTGCTTTGTGACTATGTGCACCCTGTTCTATAACTACACTCCCATCTGCAATTCCAATTTGCCTATGAGTAATTCTACCAACCCGGCACCACTATCTCTGCAGCTACAGCTGGCCCCAATGAGCCCTCTTCACTACACAACGTACACACTAGCACTGACACAGGGCTCTAAGCCCGGTCACAGAAATCTCTCCGTCTTTCCTTTGTCCACGTGGTGAAGCTCTATTTACAAACACTGATTATGACAACGCAACTCCACGCGGCCTCTTCTCCCTCACGTACAGACTCTACCCCTTGGTCAACATCCGATCCCCCGGGTCCAGACACGCGCTAGCCACTCTGGCTCCTTTGCTTGACCGTGCTTTTGGCGGTGGGTTCGGTATGCTAACGAGACCGTAGCCACGGGTCTCCTTATCCAACTTCGGTCGGACGTTTCCCTTTATACCGGTATTTCCATTAGACATACAAACATAGAAGACACTTTACCTATCGCCGTGCTGTTCGCTGTTTCCTCGGACTCAGGGGTGTCCCAGTGTTCCCGGGCTGGGGGTCCATTTGAGATGAGATGAGGTCCACTGAACAGGAAATCTTGCTTGGCGCCTGCAGATGTCAGCTCACCTTCAACGGACGCCCAACCAGCGGGATCACTCGCACCTGCAGTCAACCGCTACAGTGTTCAGCAGTCGTTGCCATGCCGGTAAGGGCCCGTATCCCGGACGAGCCCCCAGAAATGTAACCGGAATCAGACGGGTTCACTCAAGACGAGGCCGGACCGGACACAAGCAAGGATTGTCTGAACATGAGTCTCTTCAGGAAAGGCAAACTTTATTGTGATATCACAACAGATGCTCAAACAGGATTCAATCGCAAAGAATGAGCCCCAAGTCCCTCGTGACATCCAATCTTATACCCCAAATACATAATTAGGTACATCCCAATTAGCCCACCTCCCGATGACACTCTCCCACCAGACGTGGGTTAGTACCTCCCTTAGTCTAATACAAAAGACATTTCATTAATTGGCCGTAAATTGGCAAACTTTGTGTTAGTAACAATAAATCATGATTAGTTACTCTTACTGTTCTGGGCTGCGCCCCCCTCCCTAGAGCCTACAATTACTTGTTACAGATGGCACCTGGTCTGATCTCTATACTCCTTTGTATTTCTGCGGGCCCCAACGACCTTGGAGTATCTACTTCGCTTTTCTCCTCCGTGCCGGAAACAGCAGAGATCTTTCATAAGGCTTTAATTGCTTTTTCTGCTAATCTAAACACATTCCTAAGTTTCTACGTATACCTCATTCTAGTTTCAGCTACAAACTTGCCTAGTTATTTTCAAACGAACCAATATTCTGAACAAGATGGTCGCCTGGCTTATAATGGCGGCCATCATCCAGCCTATTTCCACTACATTAGGACACTGCTCCAGAGCTTACAATCTAAGAGGAGAGGGGACCCTGCTCAAGAGCTTACAATCTAAGAGGAGAGGGGACCCTGCTCAAGAGCTTACAATCTAAGAGGAGAGTGGACCCTGCCCCAGAGCTTACAATCTAAGAGGAGAGGGGACCCTGCTCAAGAGCTTACAATCTAAGAGGAGAGTGGACCCTGCCCCAGAGCTTACAATCTAAGAGGAGAGGGGACCCTGCTCCAGAGCTTACAATCTAAGAGAAAGGACACTGCTCCAGAGTTTACAATATTTTTTAGATTGTAAGCTCTGGGGCAGGGTCCCCTCTCAGATTGTAAGCTTTGGGGCAGGGTCCCCTCTCCTCTTAGATTGTAAGCTCTGGAGCAGGGCCCCCTCTCTTCTTAGATTGTAAGCTCTGGAGCAGGGTCCCCTCTCCTCTTAGATTGTAAGCTCTGGAGCAGGGTCCTAAGAGGAGAGTGGACCCTGCTCCAGAGTTTACAATCTCTCTCCTTTTAGATTGTAAGCTCTGGGGCAGGGTCCGTTCTCCTCTTAGATTGTAAGCTCTGGAGCAGGACCCCCTCTCCTCTTAGATTGTAAGCTCTGGAGCAGGGTCCTAAGAGGAGAGTGGACCCTGCTCCAGAGTTTACAATCTCTCTCCTTTTAGATTGTAAACTCTGGGGCAGGGTCCATTCTCCTCTTAGATTGTAAGCTCTGGAGCAGGGTCCACTCTCCTCTTAGCTTGTAAGCGCTGGAGCAGGGTCCTAAGAGGAGAGTGGACCCTGCCCCAGAGCTTACAATCTAAGAGGAGAGGGGACCCTGCTCCAGAGCTTACAATCTAAGAGAAAGGACACTGCTCCAGAGTTTACAATATTTTTTAGATTGTAAGCTCTGGGGCAGGGTCCCCTCTCAGATTGTAAGCTTTGGGGCAGGGTCCCCTCTCCTCTTAGATTGTAAGCTCTGGAGCAGGGCCCCCTCTCTTCTTAGATTGTAAGCTCTGGAGCAGGGTCCCCTCTCCTCTTAGATTGTAAGCTCTGGAGCAGGGTCCTAAGAGGAGAGTGGACCCTGCTCCAGAGTTTACAATCTCTCTCCTTTTAGATTGTAAGCTCTGGGGCAGGGTCCGTTCTCCTCTTAGATTGTAAGCTCTGGAGCAGGACCCCCTCTCCTCTTAGATTGTAAGCTCTGGAGCAGGGTCCTAAGAGGAGAGTGGACCCTGCTCCAGAGTTTACAATCTCTCTCCTTTTAGATTGTAAACTCTGGGGCAGGGTCCATTCTCCTCTTAGATTGTAAGCTCTGGAGCAGGGTCCACTCTCCTCTTAGCTTGTAAGCGCTGGAGCAGGGTCCTAAGAGGAGAGTGGACCCTGCCCCAGAGCTTACAATCTAAAAGGAGAGAGATTGTAAACTCTGGAGCAGGGTCCGTTCTCCTCTTAGATTGTAAGCTCTGGAGCAGGGTCCTAGGAGAAGAGGGGACCCTGCCCCAGAGCTTACAATCTAAGAGGAGAGGGGACCATATATTTATAGTGTGGAGCCTGATGTGTGTCAGTATCTGTGTGTGGGGGGGGGGGTAATGGTTTGTGTATACAGAGATGGCCTTAAAAAACACTTCCCTTAGTGCCTTGATCCTGGGTGTGTGACTAGTTCGGTGCATTGAATGGCAGTTACAGACTAGAAAATGCAACACTCTGATCAGACGCTTACACCTTTATTCTTCTATTAGACTTGTATCATGTTTCGCAGCCTTTGTATTAATACGCTTTATTTTATGACTGTCCGCTTCATGACATTGTCAAAACGGCAGAATATGGATTCCCCCCCCCGGAAAAATTTCTGCGGACGCCCATGCAAAGCCTGCATAAGTTTCACCATAATTTAGCCAAAAAATCACTAAACTTGTTCTGCGTGTTCTAAAACGTCTCCTCTTTTCATACAGGCTGCCACCCCAAGCTGTTGTTTATGAATAGATTAAAGGAAAAGCATTTACCGTCATCTGAAATGTCATTTTTTTGTTTTTAAAGGTTGCTATACATCTTACAAATCCGCCACTTCACGGGCAGGTTATGGGGACCTCCTAGGCACGATATTTGAAGGAATTTTTCGTTTTTATTCTTAACCTTTATTTCATGGAAAAATCACTGTTCCTTTTAAACCTTTTTTTTTTTTTACTTTTTTTCCTTGTTTCCTGTCCCCCAGGGCACTACCCGGACCTCATACACCTTTTATGGCAAATATCTAGCATATATGCCCTCTTGGACCATTGTCCAAGTCCCATTGACTTGCATTGAGTTTGGATCGTGTTCGCTTCCGAACTCGAACTTTTGAAATTGTTACTCTGGATAGCCGAATGGCCAGGAAAGGTAACCGAACGCTGAATTTCACTGTTCAGTTACCTTTCGGTCACAATTCGGAGCTCTTTGAATAACCCTGACAGGCATTTAATAAACTTGAAAACAAGAGAAATCTCAATGTATCCTTCCTGGTAAAATACTTTGCAAATAAATAAATAAATCTGTCATATTCCAGGCTCCATCACACAGAAACTTTATATGGACACACTACAATAAACACCGTATTTATCAGCTTATAACATGCATTAATTTTAATTCATTTTAAGAAGGAGATTTAAGTATTAAAAAAAAATAATTAAATAAATGACTTGGAAGCAAAAAAATAGGGAACTCTGAACTTTTTTTTATTGGTGGAGTAGAGGTAACATCACCGCTCTATAACCGTGGTGACACAGGTTGGAATCCTGGCCAAAGCACCTCTCCATGTGTCCTCCTTGGGCAAGACACCTAACGGTACCGTACTTGCTGGTGTATAGGTATTATAGTATACGGTAGCTTCGGATACATACAGTATACCACCCTGAGCCAATCACGGCGAGCGATGTATTCTATTAATGAATACAAAGCCTGCTCAGATTGGCGGGCTAATGATATCACAACCTCTGCCAATCTGAGCAGGCTTTGTATTCATTAATAGAATACATCGCTCGCCATGATTGGCTCAGGGTGGTATACTGTATGTATCCGAAGCTACCGTACATTGAGGTATTGCCGCACATCCAGCGGGCTGACAGCCGCACATCCAGCGGGCTGACATTTTTGAGTCGGCTTGGCCCAAACGAACTAAAGGTTCACATTGAATATGTAAGGTATGTCAAAATCAGGTATCCCGTTAAAATAAACCAGGTACCCCATAAACATACAATAATAAATGTTACATTATGAAGTAAACTAATGGCATTTCTATTAAACCACCAGTAGATGGCAGCAGAGTGAAAAGCCTGAATGATAAGCACGTGTTTATCTAAGATGTTTCCTGAGCAGGGGGGAACCAAAGAGCAGAGCTTTCGTTCCTGGTAGGAACAAATATCAAGTGCAAACCTACCAGAACTGAAGTCATGTGTTGTGTCATTGCAGAAAACTATTAAATAAAAGCACTTCTGGTTTCTCTCTGCCCGCTCCCTTTGCACATTGGAATTATTGACCATACTTTCAGCATATGTGCAACATATACCCCGCGTATAAGACGACCCCTGATTTTTGGGGATGTTTGTAAGTATAAAAAGTTGTCTTATATGCCGGAAAATACGGTACATACTTGCCTACCACACAATATCGGCTGTGGAGTCCAGTAGTAACTGTAACGGGCGTAGTAGCGCCCACCAAGGAGTAGCGAGGTTGAGATCTTTAAGGACTGAAATATCTGATTGACTTTTATACACTGCTTAGCAGACACAGACTTATACACTTGAATCAGGGAAAAAGAACGTACAACTGAGTTGCTACTAAGCACTAAAGGTTTCAAGACCGATAGACAACTTAGAGCACATTCAGAAAAACAAAGAGACTTCAGACAGTAGGTGAAGTGTACGGGCTGCAGGGCAGTCAGGAAATGTGCAGATTTGACGTCTGATAATCTGGAGCAGGTTAACGGTACCTTAGGATATTCAGAGGTAACAGACACCCATCGGGGTCTATCGCTGATACAGTATCGAGTATATTTGCGGTTTGCGCACACCGAACATAGGCTGCAGATAAACAGTGTCTTTCGTTCGCAGTTGTCACATAAGTGTGTGGCCGAGAAACATGAGCCCTGGGTTGGGTATAGTAACCTAACGTGGCCACAGACGATACCCCAAACCGGGAAGGGACAACACCCCCGAAACGTGAAAACACCCCAGCGGCAAGCATGGGGTTAAAGCACCAAAGCACCACACAGGCGATCGCAATCGAGTAGCAAATAGAATAGTCGAAAACAAGCCGGGTCAAAAATCAGGAGCAGGGATCGTATCCAGAAATGGGTTGGCAACAGAATCAGCAAACAGTAACAGCTTAGCGATGTGGGAAGTGAACTCCACGACAGGGCGACAAGGCAACTCCTTGCGCCCTGTTTTAAACCTGGCGGCTCCTCGTGACCACGCCAGGCCCCGTCCCCTCGGACGCCGCTCGGCCATTTCCTGGTGCTGGCAGTCGGCCAGCTCTTGTCACAGGACCTTGCCCAGACCCCCCAGGCAGCACAGCAGGGGCTGAGGATATGACAGTAACGTTTTGACTGTGGAGAAGCAAGTCAAATCCTGTTCAGCACATCCCTCCAATACAACTGTGGAGAAGTCCCGATTTTATGGGAAGCTTGTTCAACCTAACCACCAGGTCGCTGCTCTACAATTATGGAAAGACGACTCGATCCCACTCAGAAGACGCCACCAACGAGTGTCCTTGGGCAAGACACCTAACGATATGGATGCGCCCACCTCACAAAATACTTGTACATCTCATAGATTGTAAGTTCCCTTGGGAACAGGGTCTCCCTGAATCAGGTCATCATCCGTGTGTGGTATTCCAGTGTATTAACCCCTTGTACACTGATCTTGTAAAGCGCTGCGGAAATATGTGGCGCTCTATAAATAAAGGATAATAATAATCTTTGGCTCTTTCTTCTACTAAAAAGCCTCTTGGCTCCAGTGAGTAGGAACAATGATACTTAAACAGTTTCACATTATTACAGGTTTTAAAAATTCTAACCTGCTACAACCAGTGCTGCGACCTCCCCTGTGCCACCAAAACGGGATGAATCCTTTGTACAGAAATAAATTATACCTCTTATATATAAAGGCTTCACATTATCCATTTTATGCTGCTGTTCGCATAACCTGTGCTTCCAGCCGCCCTCGTCTTGTACAGATGGAGCATAAAACTTTATAGTCGTGAAATGAGCATAATAGACCTTAAAAGAACATCCCGTTTTTAGGGGTTTTTTTGTTATGCCTTTTTACCACAAAACATTAAATACAGAGAGGATCCATTGTGTGACATTAAAAGCCCGGGCTGTATTTTCCAGGCAGTTATTCATTTTGTAAAATTTTCTTTATCACTTTACAAACGGCCATTCAAACGAAAGCTTAAAGGGAAGCCATGAAAGAGAAAATAAATAAGCCATGCTGAATTACGCACACGGCTCTTTCAGGTTCATAGTTTGAAATCATGTCTAACGTTGGCCTCCCAGCTGTTGGTCTGCATTTCTATATGGCTGCAAGTAAGCGACATTTGTGCCACATGCAGGGGCATACCTAGGGGGGAAGGGAGGGCGGGCCGCACCGGGTGACACCACCCCCTAGGGCGACACCCTAAAAAAAAAAGTATTTTACCAGGAGGGATACATTGATATTTCACTAATTTTCAAGTATGTCCTGGGTAGGCAAGGCCTAGGATGGCACTTTCCAGGGGGCAGCAAAAAACTCACCACTAAAGGGGTTACTCACAGAGCACCGAAATGACGCCAACATTTTGGTGTTCTGTTGTTCCCTGCACTTCGGGGAATCAAATTTCGCCACCCTGCAGTGAATTCACCATTTAGCGCAGGATCCCCGAAGTGCAGAGAGTCGGCCTACTTAACGAAAATGTCTGGAATTTACATATAAGGTCCTGTGATTGATAATAAAAAAGTCTCTTACAGAAAAAAGAAAAAACACTTTAGGATGGAAATGTTGTGAGTTTGCAAAATCACTTAAAAATAACAATTATCCAAAAAGAATCTACACTCGCCCCTTATTGCACGGCACAGAGGACACATGAATGATCCACCATCGGCAGATTCATAATATATCATTATTATATGTATACGTCATGTCCTGCCAGAAGGCTAGAACTAAAAACATTTTTGAAAACATTTAAAAAAAGTGCATGTGATTTTTTTAAATTTTATTTTTACATTTTAAAGTTGGGGGGGGGGTGGTGATGCCAAATATAGGATCCGCCCCGGGTGCCAAAAGTTCTAGGTACGTCCCTGGCCACATGTATATTTTTATGCAAACCAATGACTTGTTTCCATGTGTGGCAGGTTAAATGAGGACAGATATTGTTACAGGCAGCTGGAAAAAGTCCCTGAGTAACAATCAGTAGCAGCTACACCTGCAGCTAGTTTAATATTATTGTAACTCTTTCATAGTTTAAAATCATGTCTAATGTTGACCCTCCAGCTATACATGTATATTTTTGCAGGTACGTGACATCTGTGTCACATGATACTTTTATGTGAAAGAATGACTTGTTTCCATGTGTGTCACGTTAACTAAGCAGATATATTAGCAGGTGGCTGAATAAAGCCCTTTTTCTGTTTATACTGTAGAGTTGCGATCTGTAGCAGCTACACCTGTAGCTATTTTAATATGATCGTAAGTCTTTCATAGTTTAGTATAAATAAGCCCTAAAAAGAGCAACCACATTGGAAAAAAGTGCAATTAAAACTTTACTTTTATTATGTATCAGTAATCGAAAGAATTCTGATTTTTTTTTTTTAAAGGAAGCAAAAAAAAATTTCAGCCGTGCACACCTCTATTGCACATGTGTCTTCACGTCTTCAGATTGACGCAACACACTCCGATTGATGCAATATGGCCTTACATTAACTTATTGCCATCCAACAATCATGCTACAATGCTTTTCCATCATAATGGGGGTCATTCTGCAGGCACACTTTTGACACATTAGCATGTCTGCTTCCTCTGTATAAACTGCTCTCTTCACTCCCTCTTTTCCCCGTTGTGGTTTCTTGTTAGTACCAATAGCATGTTCCTACTCGCCCTGATTATTTAGTTTTTTGGCTCGTCTTTCCCTGTGGATACTCTTAGTGTTCTGGACTCTTGACCTGGCATTGTTTTATCGATCTTGTGATCTCAGGAGCCTTTGACCTCGTTTACATTTGTTGACTTTTTTCTCTCTATGTGATATCAGCCCGGTCATTATAAGGACCAGTATTAGGTTTTCTCCTAATATGTAGAGTTCATACCCGCCATGACGCCTTTCAACATCATTATAGGCTTCATAGCTTGCGTCACTACCATGCCTGTCACTATTTCTGATACAAATGCTGGCGCTAGTGATCCTGACCACTAAAGATGGCAACCCCTTGTTCTCCTCTACCCAACTCCTCCAGATTGTAAGCGTTTTGTGAGCAGGGCCCTCTACACATCTGGTTTCTGGTCATGAGCTAAAACCTTGGGAGACCTGAGCAGGCACCCACCGTAGAGCAGGTCACTAGTGCCGTTGTCCATTCTCAGGACCCTCACTAACCTCTCTTTTGGTCACTAGGTTCGTTTGTAAATAATTTGACGGTGACGAGATGGGTAATACCATTTTTCTTGATTGCTTTTCCTTGAAGACTACCGGGCCGCTGGTATGTTCATATGGATCTCAGATTGCCATTGTCAATTTTGGCTTCTGAAATGACGTCTGGAATCATGGCATATCTTTCCTCGCTCTGCCGTAAGATCTTGCAAAGGCATGGGCTGTATTATTGACTCTAGTCAAGTTTACGTACAGTTCACATGCACTGGATTCATGAAGCCGTTTTGCTACATTCCTGTCGACACATTATTACGTGTCCTGTCATACCGGGCAAATCTTTGCTGTGGTTACTGTGATCCTAAATATTGAGGACTATATATATATATATGTGTGTCCACGTCCCAGTGTAATCCCCAGTAAGTCTTACTTACCATGCTGGCTTGCAGGAGGTATTTATTGTGTGCATCTGTCATCATCATCATAGCGTGTCGTAATATTCTAAAGATATATCAAACTCCCTTAGGCGCAATAAATTCCTTTATTCAATATGTATACGTTAAAAAAGTGTCATTGGGCCACATGCATCTCTAAACCAATCCAAACAACTGGGAACAATACTTAGGTATGAGGTGGAATTCCAGGAAGTCCCCTTTTCCCATACTGTAGGAATGATATCCCTTAAAAACATAAAGGAAAGAGAGCAGTATAAATTGTAGTATTGCTCAGTTCCTTGAGACAATATTTAACCTAAGACACTCACGTGGTTTAGAGCCACCAACACTGGCTCTACAGTGCAGGTGGCATGCCAACGTTTGCGGTGCCAAAGACCTCTCCGCGGATTCCCTTGGCTTCAATAAGCGATAAGCCTCACGATGCCGCACTCTCCATCGATTTGTAAGAAAATATCACCAGAAATGAGGATTCACTCACCTATTCCTGAGCCTTACAGGGAAGCCGGCTCTGGTATACCAGCTTTTAACAGCCTTCATGCAGCATCCTTCCTCTCTTCTGTCCTTTTCTCGGTCTTCAGCCCTCTGTACTGTGTCCTAGGGGATGTATCGCTCCCCTAGACGAGACTCCGTGGAGAGCTTCAAGTTTAATTCAAGCAGGCGCTTATAAACAAAGTAGTAAAAACAAAGTAAATTGAAATAGAACCAAAACTAATAAATCCTGAAACGCGTTTCGCCTAAACTCTATAGCAGCTTTTTTAGCGCCTGCATTGTAATCTAGCGGTAAAACGGGGGCACTAGGGGGAAAACTGCGGGTGCAGTTTTTCCTCCCTAGCGCCCCCGGTTCATCGCTAGAATCGTAATTTGGCCCAGAGACTTTTTGCTGCAGAATAAAATGATAAACAGTTTATTAGATATTGAATTAAAACGGGAATATTTTTAACACTGAAGCCTATGGGATTCGATAAACCTGACGAATGAAACCACCGAACAGCAGGGCAATTCGGCAACTGTTCTCTGCTGTTCGATGTCTCTGAATAGATGAACCATGATGAACCAAGGCACTGCACGTACACGCAGTTTGCCAGAATTTGGCGAATTGCCTGCTCTCTGAATGGCCCCGAAATGTCCCCGTATGCTGAATTTCAGTGTCCGGTTACATTTCGGGCACATTTCGGATCTCTCTGTATAACCCCCCTCTCAGTCTCAGTTTGATTTTCAACCTTAAAGGATCTCCTGTTTTTCACAAGGTTTTGGGCCGGAAGCAGTACTCCTGCGGAATGCTGACGGCGAGGGGAGCAGTCTGCATGTGGACAGGGATCATCCACGTTACAGATATCAAATGAGTAAGGGCCGTTATTTCTTAATAAATATTAAGTAATACTTAATACTCATTAAAGAAGACGACTTGAGTAGAATAGGGCGCTACGTTGGGAAAATGTGTGAGATGGAAAGCACATGTTCACTCGCACCCAGAGGGAAGGCTGATAAGGTTTACCTGGGGGCAGCAAATACAAACAAATAACCCAAGTGCTACTAAACCCCATCTCTTTTATAATTTTTATGATTTTACTGTATATAAAATATTTATTTAATAAATTGATAAAATATATAGAAAAAAATACAAACGTATTTGTTGGGAGCGCAGACAAAGTGTAGATATGGATTCTTTCAAAATACAGGTTGTAAGGTGATAGCTGGATCCAAAGTATACACTATAATATAAGGATGAAAAAACAATCGTGCAATACTGTATGTATATTTGAAAAAAAAAAAGGAGAGGTTAAGAGAAAAACCACTCACAAACGAGGAACCAATAGGTTCGTATTGGACGCAGATAAGCCTCTATGGGGGGCTTCTCCCATCAGATGGTTCTTTGTGTATGAATTGATGGTATCGCAATTCTAGATTTCACAGGTATGATGACCTCAAAATGAAAAAGGCATACATAGCGCAATACCAATGGCACATATACGTAAATATACTCTAAATCAGAACTACTCACGTATTACTGAGCCTCCCTATGAGTGGCTCAGTATTGAAGCATTGGACCGCTTACTCCATGGGGGTCCCACCCTTGAATCAATGGTATTACGTTCCGGTCAGCTGGGATAAATCAACTACTTCCAAAATGATGTAAATAAAGGTGTCTGCTTCCAAAATGGTGTATTTAAAAGGGGGTTTATTTAAAAACAAATTAACAGAAAAGTAAATAAAAATATAAATATTCCTACAGTATGGGAAAAGGGGACTTCCTGGAATTCCACCTCATACCTATTGGTTCCTCGTTTGTGAGTGGTTTTTCTCTTAACCTCTCCTTTTTTTTTTTCAAATATACATACAGTATTGCACGATTGTTTTTTCATCCTTATATTATAGTGTATACATTGGATCCAGCTATCACCTTACAACCTGTATTTTGAAAGAATCCATATCTACACTTTGTCTGCGCTCCAACAAATACGTTTGTATTTTTTTCTATATGGTCTATATGGGTGAGGGACACACCTTATGGTGAGCTGCATGATTATATAATTTCTCTCTCCTCACAAAATTCTGGTATACGGTTTATATAGCGCCGAGCACTTTAACACCTAAGGTGTTATATACAATAAATTGATAAAAGTAATTAAAATTCATGTGTTTTCGCAGCGTCGCTTAAATAAAACGGAACACAATAACACTGCAATCCTATTTATTTATTTATAAAGGATATTACCAGGAAGGATACATTGAGATTTCTCTCGTTTTCAAGTATGTCCTGGGTTCAAGAACATTGAAGTGTTACAGTTACAGAAATACAAAGTAATACAATGCAAGATATTAACAAACACAAATATACAGATTAACTGAAAATAAATATGTAGGAAATATAGTCACTGTGTTACATGTTTACAGGTGCATTCTGTATATAGTCACTGTTACATGTTTACAGGTGCATTCTGTATTGAGGTATGTTAGTAAGGAGCTCTTGAGTGACTTAAAGGAACACTCTACTCAAAAAATCACCCCCCACCCGTTTTTTTATCCTAACCTATCCCTATTCCCTTAATAAATCTTTTGTTTTGGTTTTTTTTCTTGTAACTGTAATACTTACCTTAAAATCCTCGTTTCCAGCGGTGTTTTTTTTTTTTTTATATATACTCACCTCCCTCCTCTTCCGCTCCCGTCCTTCTTCTTGCTTCTTGGCTTCTGGTTTACGTGAGAAGCGCGCATGCGCGCCTCTCACATAAGCCAGCAAATCGGCAGGCTTCCTCCCGGCTCCCTCTGAGGATTAGTGTTGCGCGCAAGAGGATGCGCACAACACTAACCCTCAGAGGGACCCGCCGGCTTCTGCGGTGAGTTGGAGACGTCATCACGCTGAAAGCTGAAAGCGCGATGACGTCTCCTACTCGGCAAAAGTCGGCAGAAGCGGGAAATATGATTCCCGCTCTGCTGACTGACAGCTGGGAGGGCGGAGTAAAGTGCTCCGCCTCTCTCAGCTGTTTTCAGCATTTACAGCTGAACCGCTGAGCGGAGGGAGGGGGGACAGAGGGCAGGACACTCCGGGCATCATGACCACCTAAAATAGCTTAGGTGGTCATGTTGCTTAGAGTATCCCTTTAAGACTGGGGGAAGATTTGATGGTGTCTGGGAGGTTATTCCATAATTGCTGCGCTCTGTAGGAAAATGAGGACCGAGCCACTGTCTTTTTGTATTGTGGTATTGCAAGTAAGGTGCTGGTCCTGGATCGGAGGTTATAGGATGAGGGAGCTGCTGGGAGAAGCAGCCTATTCAGGTAGGGTGGCAGCTTCCCAGAGATGCTCTTAAACACCAGGCTGGAAAGGTGAAGGGTGCGTCTAGATTCCAGCTATTACTTAATCGGTACTAATAAATACCTTTTATAATTACCCTATGAATGAGCACATTAACCCCCTGGAAGCCCCTCTCTCCTGCAGTGCTGCTTGTGTATAGACATGTCTAAAGCTGAATTTAATCAGCAGACAAATTGCGACCAGCGAGCCCTGTTTGCTATTGGCCCAGGGGGCACTTGCCCTTCTGTCTCCTGTGCCGTCGCTTCCACGATTCTCTCACCCGCTGCTACAATGAAACCGCAGGAAATCAAAATCTATCCCAGTTATCCAAAAGGTGTCTAAAACGTTCATTTGCACAATTTCTTGCTTTTTTTAAGATCCCGTGCCGTATTCTGATAATGTGAGAATTCTCGGCTGTTTCTCGCCGTCGGAGTTTTAGCTTTTATTGGGCAGCGTGAGGTTTGCGCAGTGACTTTTTGTTCTCCCTACAATGCGCTTGTCTTGCTTTGTGATCAAAGGGCACGGCTGTGAAAAGCCCCGAATTAATAGGACATGATTTCAGGGAAATTAAACTTATAGGAAAATCTAATTAGGACGGAGCTCCCCTGACTTGTAGCTGTCACAGTCCATCCCAGGAAAACACAACACTATATATATATATACATACACACACTTTTTTCTCTCTCTGCAAACCATGCCTAATGATGTGTCTGAAAGATGGAAGAGAGCTCTGCCTTTTATCTGAAACAGGCTTATGCTGCCTTTTTGACACATAGCTACAATTTTAAGAATGAGTCACATAAAATACCTGAGGCAGATAATGCGCTTCAGGGTCAGAGAAAGTCTGTATACAAAATAAACTCTCCGATTTATCGTGTCGCTGACATTGTGTCTACAGACTGTAGGATTTAATAATTTAATAATTAATATTGCAATTATTATGTCTATTAAGGAACTTAACTGAGGCTGTTCCTTAATAGACATAAACGTTTCAGCTGAGTTAACATTCTCCTCATCTCCCATTGTTCTCCTGTACAAATTCTCATCATCTCCCATTGTTCTCCTGTCCCATTCTCCTCATCTCCCATTGTTCTCCTGCCCCATTCTCCTCATCTCCCATTGTTCTCCTGCCCCATTCTCCTCATCTCCCATTGTTCTCCTGCCCCATTCTCCTCATCTCCCATTCTCCTCATCTCCCATTGTTCTCCTGCCCCATTCTCCTCATCTCCCATTGTTCTCCTGCCCCATTCTCCTCATCTCCCTTTCTCCTCATCTCCCATTGTTCTCCTGCCCCATTCTCCTCATCTCCCATTGTTCTCCTGCCACATTCTCCTCATCTCCCATTGTTCTCCTGCCCCATTCTCCTCATCTCCCATTGTTCTCCTGCCCCATTCTCCTCATCTCCCATTGTTCTCCTGCCCCATTCTCCTCATCTCCCATTGTTCTCCTGCCCCATTCTCCTCATCTCCCATTGTTTTCCTGCCCTATTCTCCTCATCCCCCATTGTTCTCCTGCCCCATTCTCCTCATCTCCCATTGTCATGCGGCGTGTGCAGCTGGTGGTAGTGTGAGCCCAAAGATGTAGTGATGATAGGAGTCATGCAGGTTGCAGGGCACAGCAGGTTTATTTGTCAAGGGACAAAGCAAGAAGCAGACTGAATATCTATTGAGGACCTAGGGGCGAAAGACACAGCACATAAACAGAGAAGGAGATACAGGAAAGGGACTAAACTGAGGTAACTGGAGGGCTGAGAGTAGTGGGAGTTGCAATAGGGGAAATTAGAGACTAAGGATATAGAGAAGCTAGGAACACACAAGGAGAGCTAAGAGAATACTGGTGTGGCGAGACAAAAGAAATGAGACACAAGGAAAACTGATAGTACATGAAAAGAGATGACAGAGAGGGAAGGAACAGAGCATCAAAAGTAATAGAAGTTAATACGTGGCAGGGAACAGGCAGAGGTCATACACAAGCAATCAAAGCAGGTATAGTTGAGGCTTGACACAGGGTGATGGGTAATACAGATTTGCCTGATAGGGTTCTTGATGGGTAGACAGGTTTGCTTGGTAGAGGGTTTGTTTAGGTTTGGCACAGGGTTCTTGATGGGTAGACAGGTATGGGTAGACATGAAAAATGCCACCCCGCAGCATGTATAATCCATACGCTGCAGGTAAGAGATCAAAAAGAAATCCAGGTAACCTGCTTTGATCTCCTGCCTGCATGATATGCATTATACATGTTGCAGAGCAGCACCATCCCTGTGCTTCCCCTCTGCATGAAACACACACACTTGTCCAGGAAAATATGTCTGACCTGGCAACACTATCCTGCACCCAGGATGCAGGGGCAATCAGTGCAAGCCTGGCAGAGAGTGCTGGGAGTTGTCAGAGCAGGAAAGGGGTGACAGGGCAGGTGTACTGGTAGTATGAGGCCTGCCTGTAACGGGCGCTGTAGCGCTCACACAAGAGTAGCGAGGTTGAAATCTTGTTGGACAGAGATACAGTATCTGCTTAATGGTTGCAAAATATTCACTAATTTCAGACTTATACTCCAAAGCCAAGGAGTAGAAAAGGACAACTGATTTGCTACTAAGTTCCAAAAGTTTTGAGAGCAACAGACAACTTAGAGCACGTTCAGAAACACGATGGTTAGTTTGACAGTCAATGAATTGTGCAGACTGCAGAGCAGTCACCGAGCGAACTGACAGACTTACAGGGTTATCCAAAGAGATTCGAAAAGTCACCGCACGTTCGGTGACTTTTCGTTCTCTTCAATTCGGTTCCTTTTGCCGATTGCATTTCGGTGACCCTGCGGTGTATTCAGCAAGCACCAGAGGGTCCCCGAATTGCAGGGAAAAGCTGCCTCAAACCCGACGAAAACTAACCGAATGCACGCTGAAAACAAGCAAAAACATCTGGATTAACTTTCGAAAAAGCCGAACAGGAGCCGAACAGGAGCCGAAAGGGAGCCGAATCACACAGAGCCGAAGCAGCTGTGACGTAGAGGAGGCAGTGAATAAATTAGAAAAACCATTTGTATGAATCTGGGAAAATGAAAAGCTGTTTGCAAAGAAACTACTGAGCGAAAATGTCTGAAATTTTCACAGGAGGTCCAGGGAATGATAATAAAGAGGGCTGTTACAGAAAAAATAAGTAAACTGAAAAAAAAAATCAAAAAAAATCGGACTTTTAAAAAAAAAATAAAAAAATCTGAAAAATGCTTAAAGTATCCTAAAAAATCTATAAATAAAGAGACTTTTTGCTGCAGAATTTTATAATGAACGGTTTATTAGATATTGAATTAAAACGGGAATATTTTTAACATTGAAGTCTATGGGATTCTCCTGAATAAACTTGCTGAATGAAACCACCGAATGGCAGGACATTAGGGGAACCTTTCACTGCTGGTTTGTGTTCTCTGAATAGACGAAGCATTGCTTCTCTATGGGGATTTCACTGCCCTCGAACAGGCACCGAACAGGCACCGTATGTGCAGGCAATTCGCCAGGATTTGGCGTATTGCCAGCTCTCTGGATAGCCGAATGGCCAGGAAAGGTAACCGAACGCTGATTTTCAGCGTTCGGTTACCTTTCTCAAGCAATTCGGATCTCTTTGGATAACCCTGTTAGTGTTTTCTGATAAGCTCAAACAGGTATATACACTCAGGGTTATCCAAAGAGATTCGAAAAGTCACCGCACGTTCGGTGACTTTTCGTTCTCTTCAATTCGGTTCCTTTTGCCGATTGCATTTCGGTGACCCTGCGGTATATTCAGCAAGCACCACAGGGTCCCCGAATTGCAGGGAAAGGCTGCCGAAAACCTGACGAAAAGTAACCGAATGTACGCTGAAAAAAAAAAAAACATCTGGATTAACCTTCGAAAAAGCCGAACATGAGCCGAACAGGAGCCGAACAGGAGCCGAATCACACAGAGCCGAAGCAGCTGTGACGTAGAGGAGGCAGTGAATAAATTAGCAAAACCATTTGTATGAATCTGGGAAAAAGAAACGCTGTTTGCAAAGAAACTACTGAGCGAAAATGTCTGAAATTTTCACAGGAGGTCCAGGGAATGATAATAAAGAGGGCTGTTACAAAAAAAATAAGTAAACTGAAAAAAAAAAAAAAAAAATCAGAAAAATGCTTAAAGTATCCTAAAAAATCTATAAATAAAGAGACTTTTTGCTGCAGAATTTTTAATGAACGGTTTATTAGATATTGAATTAAAACGGGAATATTTTTAACATTGAAGCCTATGGGATTCTCCTGAATAATTTGCCGAATTAAACACCGAATGGCAGGGCATTAGGGGAACCTTTCACTGCTGGTTTGTGTTCTCTGAATAGCCGAAGCATTGCTTCTCTATGGGGATTTCACTGCCCTCGAACAGGCACCGAACAGGCACCGTATGTGCAGGCAATTCGACAGGATTTGACGAATTGCCTGCTCTCTGGATAGCCGAATGGCCAAGAAAAGTAACCTAACAATGATTTTCAGCGTTCGGTTACCTTTCTCAAGCAATTCGGATTTCTTTGGATAACCCTGACTATATTGCCAAAAGTATTCGCTCACCCATCCATATGCGAGTCAAGGCAGGTGAGCGAATACTTTTGGCAATATAGTGTATATGTAGAGTACCTTGTTGTAATCACCAGTGTCTGCTGACACACATAAAGGCTTACAGGGTTATCCAAAGAGATCCGAATTGCTGGAGAAAGGTAACCGAATGCTGAAAATCAGCGTTCAATTACCTTTCCTGGACATTCGGCTATCCAGAGAGCAGGCAATACGCCAAATCCTGGCGAATTGCCTGCACATACGGTGCCTGTTCGGTGCCTGTTCGAGGGCAGTGAATCCCCATAGAGAAGCAATGCTTCGGCTATTCAGAGAACAAAAACCAGCAGTGAAAGGTTCCCCTAATGCCCTGCCATTCGGTGGTTTAATTCGGCAAGTTAATTCAGGAGAATCCCATAGACTTCAATGTTAAAAATATTCCCGTTTTAATTCAATATCTAATAAACCGTTCATTATAAAATTCTGCAGCAAAAAGTCTCTTTATTTATAGATTTTTTAGGATACTGTAAGCATTTTTCTGATATTTTTTTTTTTTTTTTAAAAGTCCGATTTTTTTTTTTCAGTTTACTTATTTTTTTTGTAACAGCCCTCTTTATTATCATTCCCTGGACCTCCTGTGAAAATTTCAGACATTTTCGCTCAGTAGTTTCTTTGCAAACAGCGTTTCATTTTCCCAGATTCATACAAATGGTTTTTCTAATTTATTCACTGCCTCCTCTACGTCACAGCTGCTTCGGCTCTGTGTGATTCGGCTTATGTTCGGCTCCTGTTCGGCTCCTGTTCGGCTTCTTCAAAGGTTAATCCAGATGTTTTTGCTTGTTTCAGCGTGCATTCGGTTAGTGTTCGTCAGGTTTTCGGCAGCTTTTCCCTGCAATTCGGGGACCCTGTGGTGCTTGCTGAATACACCGCAGGGTCACCGAAATGGGATCGGCAAAAGGAACCGAATTGAAGAGAACGAAAAGTCACCGAACGTGCGGTGACTTTTCGAATCTCTTTGGATAACCCTGATAAAGCTTGTACAAAACCGGGTACACTTGGCAGGCTGAGCACCATTATCATAGGTAGAAAACAAACGGTATCTTTTTATTGCAGATTGCACATAAATACACAACCATAAATCATAAACCTTGGGCCTGGAACAGAACCCCGATAAGGCTGTAGATAGTACCCCAGAACGAGATGGGAATATCCCCAGGAAGCGAAAAAAAAAACAAGTGGCCTGCATAGGGTTAAACCAACGACGCACAGCACTAGCAACCGATATGGTTAGTAACATAAGAATTGGGTAACAAAAATAATAGACACAGGTGGTGCAGTAGACATTGCTTATTTAGATTTCAGTAAGGCTTTTGATACTGTTCCGCATAGAAGGCTTATCAATAAATTGCAATCTTTGATCTTGGATTCCAATATTGTTGACTGGATTAGGCAGTGGCTGAGTGACAGACAACAGAGGGTTGTGGTAAATGGAGTTTATTCGGCGCAAGGTCTTGTTACCAGTGGGGTACCTCAGGGGTCAGTACTTGGACCCATTCTATTTAATATTTTATTAGTGATATTGCAGAAGGTATTAATGGTAAAGTATGTCTTTTTGCTGATGACACAAAGATTTGCAACAGGTTGACGTTCCTGGAGGGATCAGCCAAATGACAAATGATTTAGGTAAACTAAAAAAATGGTGGGAGCTGTGGCAATTGAGTTTTAATGTGGATAAGTGCAAGATAATGCACCTGGGACGTAAAAACCCAAGGGCTGAATATAGAATATTTGATACATCTGAGGGTTGGGATTTAGGGGTTATTATTTCAGAGGATCTAAGGGTAAGTAGTCAATGTAATAGAGCAGCAGGAAATGCTGGCAGAATGCTTGGAAATGCTGGCAGAATGCTTGGTTGTGTAGGGAGAGGTATTAGCAGTAGGAAAAGGGAAGTGCTCATGCCACTGTACAGAGCACTGGTGAGACCTCACTTGGAGTACTGTGTGCAGTACTGGAGACCGTATCTCCAGAAGGATATAGACATCTTAGAGAGAGTTCAGAGAAGGGCTACTAAAATGGTGTACGGCTTGAAGGAGAAAAGTTACCAGGAAAGGGTTAATGATCTTAACATGTACAGCTTGGAAACAAGACGAGACAGAGGAGATATGATAGAAACATTTAAATACGTAAAGGGAATCCACAAGGTAGAGGAAGGGAGTATATTTAAAAGGAAACAAAGTAGCAAAACAAGAGGACTAACAGGGTTATCCAAAGAGATCCGAATTGCTTGAGAAAGGTAACCGAACGCTGAAAATCAGTGTTCGGTTACCTTTCCTGACCATTCGGCTATCCAGAGAGCAGGCAATTCGCCAAATCCTGGCGAATTGCCTGAACATACGGTGCCTGTTCGGTGCCTGTTCGAGGGCAGTGAAATCCCCATAAAAAAGCACTGCTTCGGCTATTCAGAGAACACAAACCAGCAGTGAAAGGTTCCCCTAATGCCCTGCCATTCGGTGGTTTAATTCGGCAAATTTATTCAGGAGAATCCCATAGACTTCAATGTTAAAAATATTCCCGTTTTAATTCAATATCTAATAAACCGTTCATTATAAAATTCTGCAGCAAAAAGTCTCTTTATTTATAGATTTTTTAGGATACTTTAAGCATTTTTCTGAATTTTTTTTTTTTAAAAGTCCGATTTTTTTTTTTTTTTTTCTTTTCAGTTTACTTATTTTTTTTGTAACAGCCCTCTTTATTATCATTCCCTGGACCTCCTGTGAAAATTTCAGACATTTTCGCTCAGTAGTTTCTTTGCAAACAGAGTTTCATTTTCCCAGATTCATACAAATGGTTTTTCTAATTTATTCACTGCCTCCTCTACGTCACAGCTGCTTCCGCTCTGTGTGATTCGGCTCCTGTTCGGCTCCTGTTCGGCTTTTTCGAAGGTTAATCCAGATGTTTTTGCTTGTTTTCAGCGTGCATTCGGTTAGGTTTCGTCAGGTTTTCAGCAGCTTTTCCCTGCAATTCGGGGACCCTGTGGTGTTTGCTGAATATACCGCAGGGTCACCGAAATGCAATCGGCAAAAGGAACCGAATTGAAGAGAACGAAACGTCACCGAACGTGCGGTGACTTTTCGAATCTCTTTGGATAACCCTGATAGTCTTAGATTAGAGGGGCAAAGGTTTAAAAGTAACATCAGGAAGCATTATTTTACTGAGAGGGTGGTGGATACATGGAACAGCCTTCCAGTAGAAGTGGTAGAGGCCAAAACAGTAATTGAATTTAAGCAGGCATGGGATAGGCATAAGGCTATCCTAAACAAAAGATAAATCCAGGTAAAGTATCCATGTAATTGGGCAGACTAGATGGGCCGAAAGGTTCTTATCTGCCGACATTTTCTATCAGGGTTATCCAAAGAGATTCGAAAAGTCACCGCACGTTCGGTGACTTTTCGTTCTCTTCAATTCGGTTCCTTTTGCCGATTGCATTTCAGTGACCCTGCGGTGTATTCAGCAAGCACCACAGGGTCCCCGAATTGCAGGGAAAAGCTGCCGTAAACCTGACGAAAACTAACTGAATGCACGCTGAAAACAAGCAAAAACATCTGGATTAACCTTCGAAAAAGCCGAACAGGAGCCGAACAGGAGCCGAACATAAGCCGAATCACACAGAGCCGAAGCAGCTGTGACATACAGGGTTATCCAAAGAGATTCGAATTGCTTGAGAAAGGTAACCGAACGCTGAAAATCAGCGTTCGGCTACCTTTCCTGGCCATTGGGCTATCCAGAGAGCAGGCAATTCGCCAAATCCTGTCGAATTGCCTGCACATACGGTGCCTGTTCGGTGCCTGTTCGAGGGCAGTGAAATCCCCATAGAGAAGCACTGCTTCAGCTATTCAGAGAACACAAACCAGCAGTGAAAGGTTCCCCTAATGCCCTGCCATTCGGTGGTTTAATTCGGCAAATTTATTCAGGAGAATCCCATAGACTTCAATGTTAAAAATATTCCCGTTTTAATTCAATATCTAATAAACCGTTCATTATAAAATTCTGCAGCAAAAAGTCTCTTTATTTATAGATTTTTTAGGATACTTTAAGCATTTTTCTTAATTTTTTTTTTTTTTTTAAAAGTCCGATTTTTTTTTATTTTTTTTTTCAGTTTACTTATTTTTTTTGTAACAGCCCTTTTTATTATCATTCCCTGGACCTCCTGTGAAAATTTCAGACATTTTCGCTCAGTAGTTTCTTTGCAAACAGCGTTTCTTTTTCCCAGATTCATACAAATGGTTTTGCTAATTTATTCACTGCCTCCTCTATGTCACAGCTGCTTCGGCTCTGTGTGATTCGGCTCCTGTTCGGCTCCTGTTCGGCTTCTTCGAAGGTTAATCCAGATGTTTTTGCTTGTTTTCAGCGTGCATTCGGTTAGTTTTCGGCAGGTTTTCGGCAGCTTTTCTCTGCAATTCGGGGACCCTGTGCTGTTTGCTGAATACACCGCAGGGTCACCGAAATGCAATCGGCAAAAGGAACCGAATTGAAGAGAACGAAAAGTCACCGAACGTACGGTGACTTTTCGAATCTCTTTGGATAACCCTGATAGAGGAGGCAGTGAATAAATTAGAAAAACCATTTGTATGAATCTGGGAAAATGAAACGCTGTTTGCAAAGAAACTACTGAGCGAAAATGTCTGAAATTTTCACAGGAGGTCCAGGGAATGATAATAAAGAGGGCTGTTACAGAAAAAATAAGTAGACTGAAAAAAAATAAAAAAAAAATTCAGACTTTTGAAAAAAAACAAAAAAAAACAGAAAAATGCTTAAAGTATCCTAAAAAATCTATAAATAAAGAGACTTTTTGCTGCAGAATTTTATAATGAACGGTTTATTAGATATTGAATTAAAACAGGAATATTTTTAACATTGAAGCCTATGGGATTCTCCTGAATAAACTTGCCGAATTAAACCACCGAATGGCAGGGCATTTCGGGAACCTTTCACTGCTGGTTTGTGTTCTCTGAATAGCCGAAGCATTGCTTCTCTATGGGGATTCACTGCCCTCGAACAGGCACCGAACAGGCACCGTATGTGCAGGCAATTCGCCAGGATTTGGCGTATTGCCTGCTCTCTGGATAGCCGAATGGCCAGGAAAGGTAACCGAACGCCGATTTTCAGCGTTCAGTTACCTTTCTCAAGCAATTCGGAGCTCTTTGAATAACCCTGTATGTTTCTATGTTATATAAACAATGCTCTTATTCACCCAGTTATTAGCTGAAAATTAATCCATACGATCGTTTAGCTCATTCACAGAAACACAAGGGAGGACCTTATTTCCAAGCTTAGATTTTTTTTAACGCATACCAGAAGGGTAATATATGTTTTAAAGAAGTAACTTCTATTTTTACCAATGAATCTTTGATTCTCTGGTTCCTCATGCCAAAAAATAGAAGATAAATCCTTACATGGGGTCATTTTAGTACCACCTTTATCTTCGTGACTCAAGATATATTCGGGATTTCTAGCCCTCCATTTTTTCTCTATCTACAGAGCATTGATTGTTTTATTAAAGGGGGCTTTTTGTCCTATATGAATGGAAATGGGCAATGTTTTAAAGTGATAATCACAGGATTTAATTACTGTCTGGGTATAGGAAAAATGTTAAGGTCAGAGACAAAAGTGACACCAAATTAAAAGAAATATTATGTGTAAAGCAAAGAAATAATGAATCAGACATGCGTATTGAGGAGGGGGCTGCTCCGGCAACGTTTATTGATAAAGTGTTTGTAACTTCATTTTATAAGCCATGTCCAAAAGATGCTTTGCATAATATCTGCTGGTCCAGAGGAAGGCGAAAAAACTTGGACAACCTCTTGGTATGGTGTCACAAGCAAAAAACTCCTTCCTGACCCCTTGTTATGGCGGTCGGCTCTCTAGTAAAACTGTCTGTCCCAGGACCTGATCTTTTGGACAATCATTTAATTCTCCCACTCAGCGACCTCGGAAGTAAAATCCTCCTCTAATCCTTGGATGGTCGGCTCAAACGGGGATTCATGGCCAGGAAAAGGAATCCAATCCAATTGATGTTCTGTTTGACTGGAATGAGATAAGAAGGAAAGAATGAGAAAAAACATAGAATAAATCAACAAAATACAAATATTAGATGGCAGAAACAAGAAAACCTGCCTTAAAAACTTCTAGTTCAACATGATGTATGAGTAAGGCCATTGTATTGGTCTTCTTGCCCGCACTGCAAGTGTGCCGGCAGGGACAGAAAAATCAGTGTCCCCCACAAACTTTATTGAGGGACATTAGTTATTTTATCACCTAATACATGTCTTTAAGGATCTCATACAGAGGAGATGTGCATGGCATTTTTGTTCTGGTTTTTTTTGGGTGGGTCTGTAATGAGCACAGTGTGGGTTTCCTCTAGAATGACACAAGTGAATTAATAGTTTTGTGAAATCTCACCTAAATGCAGGCTGCTGAGTTCCTCCAAGTTGTCGTCGGTCCTCATGAGTTTGGCCTAGCTGTGTGTTTCAGGTCTTTCAAAACCCTGCGGCAGTCCAAGTACTGTAACACATGTTGTCGCTCAACACAGATGCCTTCACCGTGCCCAAGCTCTTCCATTTCTTGGATAGCACGATGGTTGCGGCCCTTGCTGCCTGTCTCACGGGACGCTCACTGTTGTACATAAGTTCAGCCAGACACATCCAAATGCATGAAACATCGGAAGGGGATAATTTTCCATATTTGAGATGGTCTGTAAGAAATGCGATGTGCTTCAGGAGAGCACTGACCTCTGGCACCTTTGCTAGCAGTACTATGCATACAAATAGTTGATCCTTCAGCTGGTCTTTTTTAGCCAGTTCTTGGTATATCCCCTCAATGTTGTCTTTCATGGCACATCCCAGTAATGGGAGCATGTGACGGAGGGCGAACATGGCAAACGACACGCAACGTGGATCACTGCTGTGTACCTTCCATAATACTAAGTGCAGGCATTCCTTGACTGCTTTTCTGCATCCCCCGGAGAAGTACTCTCTGCTACGCTTAGCAAGTAGTCCAAGGAGCCATGTTGCATTTCTCTGAATGATGGTATCTTTATGGTTCACCAACCTTTTACATATGGCAACAAGATCCTCAAAGGATTCCCTGAGATGTTTCTTGCTCATAACAATGACCATCCGTGACAGGGATCTCAGGGTTTCTTTGATGATATTGCTGTTTCCACATGTGGTAATGGCCTCCTGTAGGATCTGCAGAAGCTGATCAAAGCAAGTTTTAATCTTCTTTAAAGCTCTTTCTGCAGTGTTTCCTATTCCTCGTATTGCCTGGCAGCACGTCGTCACATTTGCATGGTTCATTTTCAAAGCCATGTTTTGTAGAATCGCTGTCAGCAATGATTTTTCAACGAGATCAGAGTAGTTCAGGATCTCGGCATAGAAGGCTGTTACCACCAGGCTGGTTGGTGAATCGGTTGAGTGGAGAAGTGGCAGGAAAGCTTTGACTATTCCATCAATGGATCCTCGTCCAGATGAAACCAGTGCCGCCACGATGCGTCTTATTTCTGCGGCCATATCCTCACTATCCATTGCCTTTTCTTCTCCTTGGATGTTGCACATCTGCTGGTGAGGAACATCCAGGTCATGTTTGATTTGATCCATTGCTTGAATTACACAGCTCGGTGAAGAAGTCTCTGGCTTCAGTAGGAACTGAAGCTCAGAAAAGACCAAGCTGTGGAAAAGTCTGGAAAGGCACATCAGGAAGTCTTTGGCGGATTTCTGCAGCTGATCATGTCCTTCCTCCTCTGCTCGCAGCATGTCCAGACAGGTCACTGGTATAAGCTCTTCCACCAGTATATCTGCAGCCTCACCTCGGATGTTAGCGATTTGGATCAGGAAGTTGTAAATGTTGATCCTGTCGCCGTGTGAGGTCTGATCCTGCAGCAAAGCTTCCTTCAGTAAGTCCGCCTTATAGGTCAAGTCGTTGAGTGGCATTGAAGCCACGAGTTCTGCTGAGCATCGCTTCATGAAGCGAGAGCTGAGCAGATCCAAGATCTTCATCATGGTGGGAATGTCCATGCCAGATGGAAGTCTGAACATAGCCACCATGTTGGCAGAAAGTAAAAGTCTACTTTCTGTAGTAAATCGCGTTTAAATATCAGAATTTGCTAATCTCAATCCGAGTAAGCAACTAGTCGCACTGATCCAGAAAACTGAAAACCAGGTCTGACTCAAAGCCAGCCAGAACCTCTGTTATATAGGCAACCTCTGACATCATAGGCATCACTATGACATCACAAGCTGCATTCCACAAGCTGGCACTAGTGCTAACATGGAGATGTCCTCAACAGACAACTTAGTGTTATATATATTTATATGTATCTTACAGTGTATTGATTATAATATTGACCGAATCTGAATCAATCAATCATTAAACTCCTTGAATATTATGCAAGATGAAAAAAGAGGACATCGAGTCAAGTGCACAATAATTCCCTTGTGTTTGGAGGAAGCTGTCGGTTTCCCTGCGTGATGCCATGGACTGAAACACTTATAACAATCAGCCACAATAATCCTTTAATGTCACACCTATATTGACCCATTAAAAGCTGCTCCAATCCTAACATACTTTATTTTCCATTTCTCTGAGGGTTCTTGACCTTATAAGGTCGTTATAATAAACCCGACTCTTATCTGAGAATTGGGAACAACAACCTATGTAGTGGAGGCGCTTATACAAAGCTATCTATTAGGAATATTTATGGAGTTATTCTGTTGCTTAGGATAATAAACCCACAATAAAAACAAAAAAAAGATTGTGTATAAAATACTGATAGCTAAGGGTGGTGCTAGAGGCGCACTTCAGTTAAAGCAGGAATTTAAGATGTAAATTCTATGTGGTCACATCTGATGAGCAATCAACAATGCCTTATAGAAATCAATAAATCATTAGATGAACAAACTCTGCGGGTACAGTATCCGTGTTATATATTCGCAATAAAAGCAATACATTTTGTGCACGTGATTCAGAATCGGGATCACAATACAGGATGGTGTATCTTCTCTTATAAATATTTCAAAAGTGCTATAGTGCCATTGCAGAAAACAAGAGAAAATGAGAAATAAATGAAAATACATATAATATGCAAACACAATCCACAATCAGTGCTCCTAGTGTGTGCAGTACTCTTGATTTGAGAGATTAAAGTGCACGTGCCAGTGTCGTAAAAGGTATAATGAAGTAGTCCAACTAAAAATACGCATATAAAGTCTCCAAAAGGTGTATCCTTCTTGTCGCTTGTCCCCTCAAATAAAGAAAAGAGAACAGGGGGACAAATGGTGCAGAACTGAGGTATACAGGTGGTAATTGCAGGGCACAAAATTTCAAGTCCCAAACCACTAGCCAGACCTTAAGATTTACTAGCCGCCAGTTGCACCACCTACCCTGCCCTGAACTCCGCCCCTAAACACACCCTCTTAAATTATCTTATGAATCTACACTGTTATAGGTTTTATTCAGAATAAAGTTACTAAAATAAATACCATTAATACCCATACATTAGACACCCAGATACATGTATACCCAGGCATCAGATACATGTATACCCAGGCATCAGATACATGTATACCCAGGCATCAGATACATGTAAAAGTGAATGGTAGCCAAACTTTAACAGTGAATAATGCAACGATGTCTCCTGCTGGCTACACACAAGATCTCTCACACATATACACTTATCCCGGAGAGCCATTGACTGAATACAGCTGCAATGTTTTATTGACAAAATGTATACAGTCAATTGACAAGTGTTATACATTCTGTATTTGCTGAAAATAAACAGGGTTTCACTGATACAGAGAAGATGAAAAGACCATTAATGGACATCTTTGGATAAAATTGAACAAAATAAATCACTGATACACTGCAAATATGTCTGTACACTATATAGCAGGTGACAGAAGGCTTGGTCCTCTTGATGTTTTGAAACTACATCTCCCATGGTGCTTATGTACAGATTAGATTGGCTGGGCCTAATGGGAAATCTAGTTCCAAAACATCTGGAGTGCCAAAGTCGCTGACCCCTGCCATATAGTTATCTTGACCGGTTCACCGTTAAAATATTCGATATGTATGCTGCTTTACTCAAACTCCCTATTACTTGTCGTACGATTGATCAGATGAAAATGTAGTCAGCAAAGTGACTCCGGGGCCTTGCACATAATAAAAACAAAGCTTATTCTATGCCATTAAAACAGAACAGTTTGGCAATTACAAGTATTTATAAAGTACCAACAATTCTGTAGCGCTGTACAATGGGTAGGTCAAAACATGTTAACACTGATGGGAAATGAGGACCCTGTTTAAGAATGCACAATCATGTCCCAATGACAGCTCCATAAGCAGAACCCAATCGTCACTTTTAATGTCAAATCATTTTACTGTTTAATATGCAAGGCCATAGAGCGCTAATCTCATGTTACTGACTACATATATTCTCACACCTACATTTTCTTTTGGGGACAGACTGACGTGTTTTTTTTTGTAAAGAAAGAAACCCCCTGTAAATGATGTTTGGTAGCAATGTATTAGCTGAAATTTCAGAGTAGTCAAATCATACTCAGGAGCTAAACACACAATTCTAGGAGTCATGTGATGTTTTGGGGATAAACACATATATAAAATCAGGGCTGGACTGTGACAAAAAAGTGTCTCTGGACTTCATCCAGACTGGCCCACTCCGATATGCAAAGACTGGACTGGATTAAGATCTCTATGGGCTGGAGCTAAAGATTGTGTTTGCATTTTTTGGCAATTAATGAAATGAAAACGTATTTTATGTTATTTTAAATCAAGTGCAATTTCGGTGCTAAATGTGTCCTAAATTATCGGTGATAAATAAAAACGGTCCATTAAAAAATTGTGTGTGTAGTTCCACAATGTCTGTAGGGCCAAGGTTGCTGACCCCTGGGCTGGAATGTCCCTTTAAAGCTGTAACCTGGAAACATGTGGGCTTCTCCCTGCGCTAGGGTTGCGAGAACTAGTGATGAGCTGAACACCCCTGTGTTCGGTTCGCATTCGAACTTGAACAATTTCAAAAGTTCGAGTTCGAACTCGAACACGAACCAAACTCGATGCAAGTCAATGGGACTCGAAAGTTCCATTTTTAGAGTGCCCTCCAAGAGGGCATATATGCTAGATATTTGCCATAAAAGGTGTATGGGGGTCCGGGTAGTGCCCTGGGGGACAGGAAACGAGGACAAAAAGTTTTAAAAAAAACCTTTTTAAAGGATCAGTGAGTTTTCCATGAAATAAAGGTTAAGAATAAAAACGAAAAATTCCTTCAAATATCATGCCTAGGAGGTCCCCATAACCTGCTCATGAAGTGGCGGATTTGTAGGATGTATAGAAACATTTAAAAACAAAAAAAATGACATTTCAAATGATGGTAAATGCTTTTCCTTTAATCTATTCATAAACAAATGCTTGGGGCGGCAGTCTGTATGAAAAGAGGAGACATTTTAGGACACGCAGAACAAGTTTAGTGAGTTTTTTTGGCTAAATTATGGTGAAACTTATGCAGGCTTTGGATGAAAGTAACAATAGGTGCTTTAAAATTGGGCCTTTAGTGTCGGCAACAGTGCCGTCACACCGTAACCCCTCTGTGGTATTGTGGAAGAGTGCAGGGTTGGACCCTGCGGTCCAATATTAAAATGATATGAATCTGGTATAGGCGTCAGTGGCAGTGCACCCAAATATTGTGCCTTTGGTGGCAGCAAGTGCCTTCACACCGTAAGTAACCCCTCTGTGGTATTGTGGAAGAGTGCAGGGTTGGACCCTGTGGTCCAATATTAAAATGATATAAATCTGGTATAGGCGTCAGTGGCAGTGCACCCAAATATTAGACCTTTGGTTCCAGCTAGTGCCTTCACAACGTTACCCCTCTGAGGAATTGTGGAAGAGTGCAGGGGTGGAGGTTTTGGTAATGCAGAAGAGATCCCCGATCTATTCAGTTACGGCAGCATCAGGGGATTGATAGCTGCTGATCCAGGACTGATTAATTTTTATAAATGTCAGCCGGTCTACAGAGTCGGTGGACAGATGCACTCTTTTGTCTGTGACAAAACCTCCAGCGGCACTGAACGTCCTTTCAGAAAGCACACTGGATGAAGGGCAACCTAATGATCCCTCTCCTTGATAGCACGAATCCTGGGGTCCTTTAGCAGGCTTTGCAGGATAAGGGAGCCCATGCAGCGTAGGTTGGAGGTGGCATTAGCTTCCAAGTTTTCCTGGTCAATGAGGATGACCCCATCCTGCACTTCCTCCTTCCAGCCACGTACTAGTCCTTGGGTTTCTGGGCACACAAAACCCTCCCTTGAGGAATCCCCACCTTCAATGCCCCCACTACTTAAATATTCCTCCTCCTCATCCTCCTCCTGTCTGATCTGAGTATACCCGCAGGAATGCTGTCTGCTTAAAGACTGGGGCCTTGAGAGCTACGAAAGGCCTCCTCTTCCTCCCGCTGCTCTTCCTTTAGTGCCACATCTATAATTCCCTGCAGAGTGAGCTCCAGCAGGAACACTAAAGGAATTGTGTCACTGATGTATGCACTGTCCCTGCACACCATCCTCGTTGCCTCCTCAAATGGTGACAGTACAGTGCATGCATCCTTGATCATCAGCCACTGCGGGGGGGGGAAACCAAGTCGACCTGAACCTGTCCTTGTGCCATACTCACACAGGTACTCATTGATGGCCCTCTGCTGCTTGTGCAGACGCTGCAGCATTGCTAATGTCGAGTTCCACCTGGTGGGCATGTCACAGATCAGACGGTTTGTGGGAAGGTGGAATTCTCTTTGAATTTCTGCCAGGCGAACACTTGCTGGGAATGACCGTCTGAAGTGGCTGCAGACTTTTCTGGTCTGGCTGAGAAGCTCTGCCAGCCCTGGGTACCTGGTAAGGAAATGCTGTACCACCAGATTTAGGATGTGTGCTAGGCATGGTACATGCGTCAACTTACCCTGGCGTAGGGCAGAGAGAAGGTTGCTGCCATTATCACAGACAACCATTCCCAGCTCAAGCTGGCATGGTATTAACCATTTCTGCACCTGCCCCTGCAGAGCTGACAGAATTTCTGGGCTGGTGTCACTCCTGTCCCCTAAACAAACCAGCTCAAGCACAGTATGGCATCTTTTTGCCTGAGCCATTGCGTAGCCCCTGCCATGCGTTGGTTTAACTGCCACTTTGGCCAGAGACAGAGAAGGAGGAGGAGGAAGAGGTGGTGGAGCAGACAGACCATATACAAGCAGCTTTCTGGAGGCATGGTGGATGAACAAGCTCCAGCACAGAGCCCCGTCCTGGATCCTTCCCAGCTGCAAGCAGAGTTACCCAGTGTGCCGTGAAGGAAATGTAATGGTCCTGTCCATGCTTGCTGGTCCACGTGTCTAAAGTCATGTGCACCTTGCTGCTGACTGCCTTTCCCATTGACTTCCACATGCTGGTATAGTGCTGGAATGGCCTTCCTTGAAAAGAAATGGCGTTTTGGAACCTGCCACTGTGGTACAGCACATTCAGCAAATTCACGGAAGGAAGCAGAGTCCACCAGCTGGAAAGGCAGCAGCTGTAATGCGAGTAATTTTGCTAAACTGGCTTGGGGATGGTTGGGACTATATTTTTTCTTACGCTGCAGCAGAGGGCCATCAACGAGTACCTGTGTGAGTATGGCACAAGGACAGGTTCAGGTCAACTTGGTTTTTTTTCCCCCCCGCAGTGGCTGATGATCAAGGATGCATGCACTGTACTGTCACCATTTGAGGAGGCAACGAGGATGGTGAGCAGGGACAGTGCATGCATCAGTGACACAATTCCTTTAGTGTTCCTGCTGGAGCACACTCTGCGGGGAATTATAGATGTGGCTCTAGAGGCAGAGCAGCGGGAGGAAGAGGAGGCCTTCCCTAGCTCTCAAGGCCCCAGTCTTTCGGCAGACAGCATTCCAGCGGGTCCTACTCAGATCAGACAGGAGGAGGATGAGGAGGAGGAGGACTATTTAAGTAGTGGGGGCATTGAAGGTGGGGATTCCTCAAGGCAGGGTTTTGTGTGCCCAGAAACAGAAGGGCTTGTGCGTGGCTGGGAGGAGGAAGTGCACGATACGGTCATCCTCATTGACCAGGAAGACTCGGCAGCTAATGCCACCTCCAACCTACGCTGCATGGGCTCCCTAATGATGCAAAGCCTGCTAAAGGACCCCAGGATTTGTGCTATCAAGGAGAGGGATCATTACTGGTTGGCAACCCTTCTTGATCCACGATACAAGGGGAAAGTTGCAGAGCTCATCCTGCCCACACAGAGGGAGCACAGGATGACAAAACTTGAGGACGCTCTAAAGCGACACTTGTGTAACATCTTTCCAGGCACTGTTAGGCTAGGGTCAGACTAGCGCACTTTAAACGTGCGTTCTGGCGCACTTAATTACGGCCGCACTAGCAGCAAATGACGGGCAATGACGGCCAATATACGAAGTACGGTCGCACGAAAGTCCGGCCGTGCAACACAAGTGGCAAACGAACGCATTTTGTCGAGAACGTGAAACCACTAGTACGGTCGTACAGAGTGCGCTGCGTCCGCTAGCGGCGTGTTTGCGTGATTTGGAGATGTCAGACACTGCTAATGTCCGGCCAACATAACGTCCAGATGCAAAAGTGTTTTATTGATGATCCGTACAAAATCACGAACGCAAATGCGCATCGTATGACCGCTATCGTGTACTCCGTGAAAAAATGCGTCCATTCGTTCGAACGCACTTTTTCAAAGACAACGCGAAAATGCGTTCGTCTGACCCTAGCCTTAGATTACCAAGTGCTACTGCTGACACACGTGCTTCTGAGGCTGCAGGTGATCAGAGGAATATTGGTGAAGGCCAGGGCCGCTTGACTGATGCATTTTTTTATTTTTTTAGTCCTCGACGCCCAGGGACGTCAAATGTAGGCACCTATTGCCAGCGTCTTCACCATATGGTGCAGGACTACCTAGGGGCAAGGGCAGACCTGGATACCTTTCCGGCAGATGATCCACTGGCTTACTGGGTGTTGAGATTACTGGCCAGAACTTAGCCAATATGCTATGCAGCTACTAGGTTGCCCTTCATCTAGCGTGCTTTCCGAAAGGATGTTCAGTGCCGCTGGAGGTTTTGTCACAGACAAAAGAGTGCGTCTGTCCACCGACTCTGTAGACCGGCTGACATTTATAAAAATGTATCAGTCCTGGATCAGCAGCTATCAATCCCCTGATGCTGAAGTAACGGAATAGATCGGGTATGTCTTCTGCATGCACAAAACCTCCAGCACTGAACTCTTCCACAATACCACAAAAGGGTTACGGTGTGAATGCACTTGCTGCCATGAAAGGCACAATATCTGGGTGCACTGACGCCTGTGCCAGATTTATATCATTTAAATTTTTTGAACAGCAGGGTCCAACCCTGCACTCTTCCACAATACCACAGAGGGGTTACTGTATGATGATACTTGATGGCCTGGCACCAAAGGCACAATATCTGGGTGCACTGACGCCCATTACCAGATTCATATCTTTTTAATATAGGACCGCATGGTCCAACCCTGCACTCTTCCACAATACTACAGAGGGGTTACTGTATGATGATACTTGCTGGCCTGGCATTAAAGGCACAATATCTGGGTGCACTGACGCCCATTACCAGATTCATATCTTTTTAATATAGGACCGCATGGTCCACCCCTGCATTCTTCCACAATACCACAGAGGGGTATCATTCGTCTAAGACGGAATTGTTCAGACCTCCATGTTTTTGAGCAACAGGCCCAACATCTAAAAAAAGACTTTTTGGAGAAGGGGTATAATGCCCTAGAATTAGATACAATCATTGATCAACTCAAACAGGAGGATCGGATAAACCTACTCCAATATAAACCCAAAAAAAAACATTAAAGAAGAAGTTCTATTTTTGTGTGACTACAGCAGCAAAGCCAAAAACATGAAGAAAATAATTAGGAAACATTGGCATGTCCTTCGGAAGGATAAGGATCTTAATGGTATACTGGGGAACAACCAAAGATAGTATTCAGAGGAGTTAAGAACTTAAAAATGAATTTGGTACACAGCAAACCCAAAAACAAAAGATAAACCAAAACAATTCAATTTAAAAAATGGCTTTCATGTCTGTGGACAATGTCTGGCCTGCAGGTCTACTGGTAATAAGAAAGACTGCAGAATAGAGTTTTCTAATAAAAAAACTAACCAAAAGATACAAATGAAAGAGGCTCTCAATTGCTGCTCAAAAGCGTAATATATCTTTTAGAATGTCCCTGTGGCCTCCAATACATTGGGCGCACAAAGAGGGCTTTTAATATAAGAGTTTCGGAACACGTCAGAAACATAAAAAAGTCTTATGAAAAACATTCGGTTTCATTACATTTTAAGCTTCAACATGGGGGTTCCCCATTAGGTCTAAAATTTATGGCCATTAAGAAGTATACAAAACCAATATGGATGACAACATTGTTAATAAACTGGGACAAGAAGAGATGCGGACCATCTATGAATGGGTACTATGGCACCAAATGGGTTAAATAATGACTTTGAGGTGGTTCATTTTTTGTGAGTTGTTGTGCACCTCTTGGGGTCTTAACATGATTCATAAAGATACCCTTACCCTTCTTATCATCCGTGTTGAGAGGGGCTATATATTAGCATTGATGCATACCTATTATATTTAATATATAAAAGCACTTTAAACGACGGATACATATTTACTATAAAATATTAGCACTCCAATACCACTCCTTATAATGAGGTCCATAATTTTATTAACATCTGGATAATGTATATTCTCACTATGGCATTTTTAATGGCGTTCCCTTCTAAATAAGGTTCATATCATGTATTAAGGATATATTGCACCAATTTACACTAATTAACATTTTAATAATCACCGAAAAATGAATAATATTACATTAAAGTTTAGTTTCTACAGTTTTTATTCGTAAGTAATTATAATCTATACTATAAAAGGATAAGCTAAAAACTGTCCGTCGCCAAAACCCTACTGCGCATGCGCGACGGACATTTGAAAGCGGCCGTTAGAACACACAGGTAGCTGCGCGTGCCGGCAGCGTGAAAAATAAAAAATAAAAAACGGCACGAGCCGCGCGCAGCTACCCGTGTGTTTACACGGCCAGATGCCCCAATCCTCCAGCGGTGACCGTCCTCCGGCTGCCGCTGGCTGCTCGGCGGGCCTCCAGGCTCAGGCGAGCCCCCGGCTTGGTTTGGGCCTACAGGCCCAGCCGAGCCGGGGACTCGCCTAAGCCTAGAGGCCCGCCGAGCAGCCAGCGACAGCCAGAGGACGGTCACCGCTGGAGGATCGGGCCAAAGTTCCCAAAACATAGTCCCCTAAATCGGCCCCGAGCTCCAGCGGAGACCTCCTCCGGCTGCCGCTGGCTGCTCGGCGGGCCTCTAGGCTTAGGCGAGCCCCCGGCTCGGTTTGGGCCTACAGGCCCAGCCGAGCCGGGGACTCGCCTAAGCCTAGAGGCACGCCGAGCAGCCAGCGACAGCCGGAGGAGGTCACCGCTGGAGCTCAGGGCCTAAATTCCCAAAACATACTCCACCAAATCGGCCCTGAGCTCCAGCGGTGACCTCCTCCGGCCGAGCAGGCTGCTAGGCGGGCCTCCAGGTTCAGGCAAGCCCCCGGCTTGGCTGGGCCTACAGGCCCAGCCGAGCCGGGGACTCGCCTAAGCCTAGAGGCCCGCCGAGCAGCCAGCGACAGCCGGAGGAGTCACCGCTGGAGCTCAGGGCCTAAATTCCCAAAACATACTCCACCAAATCGGCCCTGAGCTCCAGCGGTGACCTCCTCCGGCGAGCAGGCTGCTAGGCGGGCCTCCAGGTTCAGGCGAGCCCCCGGCTTGGCTTGGGCCTACAGGCCCAGCCGAGCCGGGGACTCGCCTAAGCCTAGAGGCCCGCCGAGCAGCCAGCGACAGCCGGAGGAGGTCACCGCTGGAGCTCAGGGCTAAATTCCCAAAACATACTCCACCAAATCGGCCCCGAGCTCCAGCGGTGACCTCCTCCGGCCGAGCAGGCTGCTAGGCGGCCTCCAGGCTCAGGCGAGCCCCCGGCTTGGTTTGGGCCTACAGGCCCAGCCGAGCCGGGGACTCGCCTAAGCCTAGAGGCACGCCGAGCAGCCAGCGACAGCCGGAGGAGGTCACCGCTGGAGCTCAGGCCTAAATTCCAAAACATACTCCACCAAATCGGCCCTGAGCTCCAGCGGTGACCTCCTCCGGCCGAGCAGGCTGCTAGGCGGGCCTCCAGGCTCAGGCGAGCCCCCGGCTTGTTTTGGGCCTACAGGCCCAGCCGAGCCGGGGACTCGCCTAAGCCTAGAGGCACGCCGAGCAGCCAGCGACAGCCGGAGGAGGTCCGCTGGAGCTCAGGGCCTAAATTCCCAAAACATACTCCACAAATCGGCCCTGAGCTCCAGCGGTGACCTCCTCCGGCCGAGCAGGCTGCTAGGCGGGCCTCCAGGCTCAGGCGAGCCCCCGGCTTGGTTTGGGCCTACAGGCCCAGCCGAGCCGGGGACTCGCCTAAGCCTAGAGGCCCGCCGAGCAGCCAGCGACAGCCGGAGGAGGTCACCGCTGGAGCTCAGGGCCTAAATTCCAAAACATACTCCACCAAATCGGCCCTGAGCTCCAGCGGTGACCTCCCCGGGCCGAGCAGGCTGCTAGGCGGGCCTCCAGGTTCAGGCGAGCCCCCGGCTTGGCTTGGGCCTACAGGCCCAGCCGAGCCGGGGACTCGCCTAAGCCTAGAGGCCCGCCGAGCAGCCAGCGACAGCCGGAGGAGGTCACCGCTGGAGCTCAGGGCCTAAATTCCCAAAACATACTCCACCAAATCGGCCCCGAGCTCCAGCGGTGACCTCCTCCGGCCGAGCAGGCTGCTAGGCGGGCCTCCAGGCTCAGGCGAGCCCCCGGCTTGGTTTGGGCCTACAGGCCCAGCCGAGCCGGGGACTCGCCTAAGCCTAGAGGCACGCCGAGCAGCCAGCGACAGCCGGAGGAGGTCACCGCTGGAGCTCAGGGCCTAAATTCCCAAAACATACTCCACCAAATCGGCCCTGAGCTCCAGCGGTGACCTCCTCCGGCCGAGCAGGCTGCTAGGCGGGCCTCCAGGCTCAGGCGAGCCCCCGGCTTGGTTTGGCCTACAGGCCAGCCGAGCCGGGGACTCGCCTAAGCCTAGAGGCCCGCCGAGCAGCCAGCGACAGCCGGAGGAGGTCACCGCTGGAGCTCAGGGCCTAAATTCCCAAAACATACTCCACCAAATCGGCCCTGAGCTCCAGCGGTGACCTCCTCCGGCCGAGCAGGCTGCTAGGCGGGCCTCCAGGTTCAGGCGAGCCCCCGGCTTGGCTTGGGCCTACAGGCCCAGCCGAGCCGGGGACTCGCCTAAGCCTAGAGGCCCGCCGAGCAGCCAGCGACAGCCGGAGGAGGTCACCGCTGGAGCTCAGGGCCTAAATTCCCAAAACATACTCCACCAAATCGGCCCTGAGCTCCAGCGGTGACCTCCTCCGGCCGAGCAGGCTGGTAGGCGGGCCTCCAGGTTCAGGCGAGCCCCCGGCTTGGCTTGGGCCTACAGGCCCAGCCGAGCCGGGGACTCGCCTAAGCGTAGAGGCCGGCCGAGCAGCCTGCTCGGCCGGAGGAGGTCACCGCTGGAGCTCAGGGCTGATGTTGCCTAACACATACTCACCGACATCGGCCCTTAGCTCCTCCAGCGATGGCGGTCCCGCTTGCAGCATCCTCTCTCTCTCCGTTGTTCGCCGGAATGACGTCACGAAGCCTTTGACCCCGGGGGTCAAAGGCTTTCGTGACGTCATCCTGGCGAGCAACGGAGAGAGAGGGGACGCTGGAAGCGGGACCGCCATCGCTGGAGGAGCTAAGGGCGATGTAGGTGAGTATGTGTGGAACCGGTGGAGGACTCGAGGCCGATGTAGGTGAGTATGTGCTCTACACACACACACCCTGCTTGCTCGGCCGGTATCCAAGCTTAGGCGAGCCCCCGGCTTGGCTTGGGCCTAGAGGCCCTGCCGAGCCGGGGACTCGCCTGAGCATGGAGGCCGGTCGAGTTGCATGCTCGGGCGTCCTCCAGGCTCAGGCGAGTCCCCGGCTCGGCTGGGCCTCTAGGCCCACGCCAAGCCGGGGGCTCGCCTAAGCTTGGATACCGGCCGAGTAAGCAGGGTGGGTGTGGAGAGCACATACTCACCTACATTAGCCCTGAGCTCCAGCGGTGACTGTCCTCCGGCTGTCGCAGGCTGCTCGGCCGGCCTCCAGGCTCAGGCGAGCCCCCGGCTTGGCTTGGGCCTACAGGCCCAGCCGAGCCGGGGGCTCGCCTAAGCCTGGAGACCGGCCGAGCAGCCTGCGACAGCCACCGCTGCGGCTCCGGGCCAATGTAGGGGGATGTTGCCTACACATACTCACCTACATCGGCCCTTAGCTCCTCCAGCGATGGCGGTCCCGCTTCCAGCGTCTTCTCTCTCTCTCCGTTGGTCGCCGGTATGACGTCACGAAAGCCTTTGACCCCGGGGGTCAAAGGCTTTCGTGACGTCATCCCGGCGACCAACGGAGAGAGAGAGAGAGAACGCTGGAAGCGGGACCGCCATCGCTGGAGGGCCGATGTAGGTGAGTATATCCACGAGCTGGGGGGCCAATATCCACGTGCTGGGGCAGTATCCATCCACGTGCTGGGGCAGTATCCACGTGCTGGGGCAATATCCACGTGCTGGGGCAGTATCCACGTGCTGGGGCAGTATCCACGTGCTGGGGCAATATCCACAAGCTGGGGCAGTATCCACGTGCTGGGGCAGTATCCACGTGCTGGGGCAATATCCACATGCTGGGGCAGTATCCACGAGCTGGGGCAATATCCACGTGCTGGGGCAGTATCCACGTGCTGGGGCAATATCCACGAGCTGGGGCAGTATCCACGTGCTGGGGCAGTATCCACGTGCTGGGGCAATATCCACGTGCTGGGGCAATATCCACATGCTGGGGCAGTATCCACGTGCTGGGGCAGTATCCATGTGCTGGGGCAGTATCCACGTGCTGGGGCAATATCCACGTGCTGGGGCAGTATCCACGTGCTGGGGCAGTATCCACGTGCTGGGGCAGTATCCATCCACGTGCTGGGGCAGTATCCACGTGCTGTGGCAATATCCACGAGCTGCGGCAGTATCCACGTGCTGGGGCAGTATCCACGAGCTGGGGCAATATCCACGTGCTGGGGCAATATCCACGTGCTGGGGCAATATCCATGTGCTGGGGCAGTATCCACGTGCTGGGGCAGTATCCACGTGCTGGGGCAATATCCACAAGCTGGGGCAGTATCCACGTGCTGGGGCAATATCCACATGCTGGGGCAGTATCCACGAGCTGGGGCAATATCCACGTGCTGGGGCAGTATCCACGTGCTGGGGCAGTATCCACGTGCTGGGGCAATATCCACGTGCTGGGGCAGTATCCACGAGCTGGGGCAATATCCACGTGCTGGGGCAGTATCCACGAGCTGGGGCAGTATCCACGTGCTGGGGCAATATCCACAAGCTGGGGCAGTATCCACGTGCTGGGGCAGTATCCACGTGCTGGGGCAATATCCACATGCTGGGGCAGTATCCACGAGCTGGGGCAGTATCCACGTGCTGGGGCAGTATCCACGTGCTGGGGCAGTATCCATCCACGTGCTGGGGCAATATCCACGTGCTGGGGCAGTATCCACGTGCTGTGGCAATATCCACGAGCTGCGGCAGTATCCACGTGCTGGGGCAGTATCCACGAGCTGGGGCAATATCCACGTGCTGGGGCAATATCCACGTGCTGGAGCAGTATCCACGTGCTGGGGCAGTATCCATCCACGTGCTGGGGCAATATCCACGTGCTGGGGCAGTATCCACGTGCTGGGGCAGTATCCACGAGCTGGGGCAGTATCCACGTGCTGGGGCAGTATCCACGTGCTGGGGTAGTATCCACGAGCTGGGGCAGTATCCACGTGTTGGGGCATATATCCATGAGCAGGGGCAGTATAAACGCAAAACAGAATAAACGCCACATAGCCGAGCACAATAAAAACGCCACAGAGCCGAGCACAATAAAAACGCCACAGAGCCGAGCACAATAAAAACACCACAGAGCCGAGCACAGTACCATAGACGGCACAGAGCCGAGCACAGTACCATAGACGGCACAGAGCCGAGCACAACAGAATAAACGGCACAGAGCACAGAACCAAGCACAATGCACCACACTTATCAATAGACTGCCCTCTGGGCAGGCTTTACACCTAGTGGATAGATAATAGCACTTAAAATATTAAAAACATATTTAAAAACAACATTAATAAGGCACTTTAATAATAATTGCATCTAACTAAAATTCACAATAATAATAAGAACATATCGCACTTAATAATATATCTATTTAATATGAAAAATCCACAGAAAATTATAGATTTAAAGTTTTTTAAGTAATTTACATTGGCGTATCAGAAAGGTAAAATACCTGTATGATCATAGTACCATAGGAGTAACTCTCTAATGTAAGAGAATACACAATTGTCACTATAATTAAATTAAAGCACTAAAGCACAAGACACTTTTTTGATAAAGGGGGTTATTAGATATGATAAGAAATGTATGGTCACCCTTTGGATAGTGTAGATTTTACACATAGGCCCTTTTTAGGAGGGTATAAGTAATGTTCATTGCACATATAGTTTGCTAAGAAGTCATTTTTCAGTTGCTATAATATACATCAATTGGGCATACTGTAGGATAATAGAGGGACCCTGCGGGGTGCACAAATTATTTTTATAGCGTTAGCCTCTTTATTGGAGTTTAATATATGTAATATTTTGTTTTTGGGACGTATATGACGAAAATGGGGAAGTGTTTAGAAAGCCCCAACTGTTGAATCCAGGAAAAAAAGAAAAATTCTACACCTTCCTGGCCGAGAACCGCCGACCGGAAGTAAAAGAGCGGCGCTTGGAACGCGGTGGAACGCGGAAGTTAAAATGGAGCATTGGAACGCAGTGGAACGCGGAAGTAAACCGCGCATGCGCAAAATGGCGGCGCCCATCAACAGATGCCGAAGAAACCGGAAGGATCAATCAAAGAAGCAGACAGGACATATGGGGACAATTAAGAACATTTATGGACACTATAAAAGGGTCTATAGGCCCATGACACCATTCCAGCTGATGAAGCCGCTACTTGATGCGGCGAAACGCGTTCTGGTGGTGATTTTAATTATATTTTAAATAAATTTTATTTTTTCATCTCCTATCCTGATTCCTGCTTCGCTGATTCCTGTAAACATCGGTGGTTTTTCTTCTGGGTTTTTCTCCTACCAAAAAAAACCTATGGGCATATATCCATGAGCTATGTGAGCTCCACAGAATGTGAGTACAACTCCAACTGTACATAGTATTGTGACCTTAATTTGTGGATCTACACAAGGATTTCTCTTCCTGTTTTCCTTTCTACCGTTTAAACTTCGGACAAAGAAAAAGGAAAAACTTTGCTGTAAGGTGGGGGTCACCTAAGAAATTGAAGACAATCACCCGCATGTCTGGACCCACTTAGAGCCAGTGTACGGCTCTACACTTGTAAGTGGGGTGTATACCACATACATTCATAGTACATTGTATATAACAGTGTTGCACTATTATTGTCTCTCTCTTTATCATATATATATATATACGAGACTCCAGGACCCCAGAGAGCAGTATTTGCGCCGATCCAGGTTACTGATTTCATTACTGTATGATAGTACTTCCATGCCTGGCACCAAAGGCACAATATCTGGGTGCACTGCCATTGACGCCTGTATCAGATTCATATCCTCAGAGGGGTTACGGTGTGACGGCACTGTTGCCGACGCTAAAAGCCCAATTTTAAAGCACCTATTGTTACTTTCATCCAAAGCCTGCATAAGTTTCACCATAATTTAGCCCAAAAAAACACTAAACTTTTTCTGCGCGTCTTAAAATGTCTTTTTATACAGGCTGCCGCCCCAAGCAGTTATTTATGGATAGATTAAAGGAAAAGCATTTACCATCATATGAAACGTCATTTATTTGTTTTTAAGTGTTTCTATACATCCTAGAAATCTGCCACTTCACGGGCAGGTTATGGGGACCTCCTAGGCACGATATTTGAAGGAATTTTTCGTTTTTATTTTTAACCCTTATTTCATGGAAAACTCACTGTCCCTTTAAAAACGTTTTTTTAAAAACTTTTTGTCCTTGTTTCCTGTCCCCCAGGGCACTACCCGGACCCCCATACACCTTTTATGGCAAATATGTAGCATATATGCCCTCTTGGAGGGCACTCTAAAAAACCGAATTTTCAGCCCTATTGACTTGCATGGGAGTTCGGGTTCGGGTTCGGTCCCGAACAAATGGGAAGTTCGGGTTCGGGCTCGAACCGAACTCGGGGGGTGTTCGGCTCATCCCTAGAGTCAATCACTACAGACCTCCAAACTTCATGTGGCCTTCAGATTAGCTCAAGAACAGTGCGCAGAGAGCTTCATGGAATGGGTTTCCATGGCCGAGCAGCTGCATCCAAGCCATACATCACCAAGTGCAATGCAAAGCGTCGGATGCAGTGGTGTAAAGCACGCCGCCACTGGACTCTAGAGCAGTGGAGACGCGTTCTCTGGAGTGACAAATCACGCTTCTCCATCTGGCAATCTGATGGACGAGTTGATTAAAAAGTGTGTATACGAGTATACACTATACAGTGTGGGCGCTTGTTAATTTAAGTTAATTAAAGTGCTATGTGAATAAATAATTAATTGCAGCCTAAGTATGGTAAAAAGCACATAAAAAACAACCAAAATACGTGCCAAGATTAAGACAAAAAGGATAAACAAAACCATACGGCGCATAAAACAGTGAACAGTTGGTTAAATGAACAACTGGTTAATAGAAGTAAAATGTGAAGGTGTCCTTAAGGTATAAAAAAGTGTCCTTTAAAATGCAAGAAATGTCCTTTAAAATACCAAACAGATGAGGTAAAAGAGTACAAAAAAATCTTTTTAAAAAAAATTATTAAGTCAATTTGTGCAAAAAAAGTGCAATGGTTTAATACTCAAAGAGTGTTGTTGATTGAAGTCAAATGCAACAATCTTCTCTGTGGTGTAGATATCAAATCTTCTCTTTAAAGGTGTCCCTCAGAGAGAAATAAAGGCAATAATAGTGCAGATGGTCATACTGGGATGAAGTAATTTAATAAAATGAATATATCACTCACATTTATTAGAGCCTAAGGGAAATCCAGGCTCAAGGAAAATAGCTTGCGGCCAAATATAGGGTGGCACGTCCCTCCTTTCATCTATGGTGGTTACTAGATAAAGCAGAGAAGATCGGGAGACGGCACTCCCATAGCGTAACTCTGTGCAATACAGGTGGAGGATTAAATTACAATTAGTCACACTCACCAGTTATAGAGCCTCTCAATTCCAGGCTCAAGGAGTATCGCCTTGGTCCTCTTAAGGTGGGGGCCCAAACCTCTTTGGTGTAGCAGCAGTTGATCCAGATGTCCAAAAAAAGTGGAGAGATAAGGAAAAGTGGCGAATGCAAAAAATATATAGGTAATGAATTTATTAGAATTAATAAAATCCTGGACAAATTGTACCGAGACGCGTTTCGGCTAAAAGCCTTCCTCAGTCGGTATATTTAGTGTCCATAAAGTGCAAACAAAGTAAAAGTGAAAATGAAAGTGTCCTCTTATATAGTATCATTTCCTGCCACATTCGAGTTGTTAACTCCCTATTTCCTGTTGGTCGATTTCCGTTCGTTCGGATTTACCCAGAAATGCTTTGCGGTCGTTTCGAAATAAAAACGAAAATGAATACAATATATTAGGCGATCGCGGTAAATCCGAATCTTTTGGACGATCGCAGCAATTACGAATCTTTAGAGCAATAATCTTATGGGAAGAATTAGGACAAGACTTAAACCCAAATCGTAGCCTATATAAAATACAGAGATTCGGAAAAAACGGACAACATTTCGCATCGGAAATAAACAAAAAAAGTCGACCAATAGAATTCTGCGTATATTCGTAAAAGTTGTTATCATGATCGAAATGCACACATAGCCCTAGTATATTAAAATCGGATGAAATGCAGGTCAAGTGTATATATACGATACGAAAAAGAAAAAAAGGAAGAAAGAAAATTTCTTTCTTTGGTTTCACCATGTATAAACTGGACAAGCCCTTTTTACCCAGAAGTGCTTTGCGAAAAATTTTTTAGTTTAGTTTTCGTTCGTATCCATAGTCTGGGGTTTTACCCAGAGAGACCTTGCGAATACTTTCTAGTCTCGTTTTCGTTCGTATAATGAACTTGACTTTTTACCCAAAGTTTGCTCGATTTTTTAGGGCATAATAGTTAATGACAATTCATCTTTCGTATACAAGAAACGAAAAGGACGGGAAAAAGAACGAAAAGAAATATATAAATTTTCTTTTCGTATATGAGAATAAAAAATGGAAAATGTGTATATGCTAGAAAGCAAGGGTGTATTGTTAGATAGGTATATTCAGACAAAAGTAGGGTAGGGGAATTTTATCTAATTATGTCTTGATCATTCTGTATCCACATTTACTATTCTAATATAAAGTAGATTGGGAGGTTGATCATAGGGAAGTTATTAAAATCGCATAAAATTGGCTCGAATTATAGAATATATACATGATAGTAAAAATTATTATTAATGGAAACCTAAAAATGGAGAGCTGAGTATCATAAAAATTGATATTAAAAATGGGGATATAAAATATATATATAGTAAATATAATAAGATGGCAGCAGGGGTATAAAAAACATCATCTGTATAAAAAGGAGGGGAGGGGGTGGGAAATAGGAGAAAGTATTATATCGTCTAAAAGGAATAGAAATAGTTAGCTGTTAAGAAAGTGGCACAGTTCAAAATCTGCGTTCAATCCATGCGGCTGGAGTGTATTCATTAAAAAAATCCACCTCATTTCCTCTTTGCCTAGTCGTGTTTCTAGGCTTCCTCCTCTCCAAAGGGGTTCTAGTTTTGGACTGCCATAAATAAGAGGCCTTCTGGGTTTTGCCCATGTTTTAGTTTAAAATGTAATGATACGCTATGCTTATCAAAACCTTTTTTAATATTCCTTATATGCTCCTGTATACGTATGTTAAGTGGCCGTGTAGTGCGTCCCACATATCTGAGTCCACAAGGACAGGTTAGGACGTATATAACATTTTTTGAAAAGCATGTCATCATTCCTTTGATTTTAATTTTTTTGCCATTTCTTTCAATTTCCGAACTTATTTGTTTTTTGCCTTTGGTATTTCTGCAGTTTAAGCAGTTCCCACATTGGTGGAAACCTTCTCTTATTCCAAAATGATTAGGTACTTTCTTGTTTCTCACCTTATGTGAGAGTTCCATCTTTAGATTTTTCACCCCTCTACATATGATGCGTGGTATCGTTGGAAGGATGCCATTCAATATAGGGTCTCTTTGCAGTATTGGCCAATGCTTCTTAATACTCTTCCTTATTTCTTTATTAAGAGGATTGTAGGAAAATATAAATGGCACTCCTTCCATATATTTCTGCGTGGAATTCTCTTTCTTTTCTTCAATAGTTCTAGTCTTTCCATTTTTCTAACTTCTGTTCTTGTGTCCTCCAAAGTCTGTGGGTTGTATCCTTTCTCTACGAAATCCAAATGTAATTTCGCGGACTGGGTGTCAAAGTCCGAAATGTTAGTGCAGTTTCTTTTCATTCGTAAAAACTGTCCTTTCGGGACAGCATTTAGCCACTGAGGTAAGTGGCAACTTCTGCGTTCTATAAAACTATTGCAATCCACGTCTTTAAAGTGCGTCTTAGTCTTGATTTGTTATCCTCGACAAAGATTTTTAAATCTAGAAAGATAACTTCACTAGTGCTCCAATTTGAGGTTAAAATAATGCCTCTATCATTGGTAGCTAAAAGTTAAAAAAAGACTGTAAAACTTCAGCTCCCCCTCTCCATATAAAAAATATATCGTCATATAACGGCGATATAAAACCAGGTTTGTTTTCCAATCAGATAAAAATGAATTTTCCCAATGTGCCATAAAAAGATTTGCAAAACTAGGGGCAAATCTTGTTCCCATTGCTGTACCAGACACTTGTAAGTAGAACTCCTCTGAAAACCAGAAATAATTATGTTCGAGTATAAGTTGTATGCCTTTAAGGATAAAATCGATCTGTTCTGGCTGCAATTTTTGTCTTTCTCTAAAAAGAACTTAGCTGCCTCTATCCCTTTATTATGCGGGATGATTGTATATAATGACTGAACATCTGGTGACTAATATGTCGCCATCTTTCCAGTCTACGTCCGTCAAAATGTTAATCATCTCTATAGTATCTCTCAGGTAAGTCTCAGTGTCGTGACATATGGCTGTAGTTTCTATCAAGATATTCTGAAAGTCGACTGGAAATTGACCCTATGCCTGAGATAATTGGCCTACCTGGTGGTTTTTCTAGGTTCTTATGGATTTTTGGTAAGAAATAAAAAATAGGATTTTCGGATGATCGATTTTTAAATACTTGAGTTCATTATTGTTCCATGTGAAATGTTGTCCGTTTTTTCCGAATCTCTGTATTTTATATAGGCTACGATTTGGGTTTAAGTCTTGTCCTAATTCTTCCCATAAGATTATTGCTCTAAAGATTCGTTAATTGCTGCGATCGTCCAAAAGATTCGGATTTACCGCGATCGCCTAATATATTGTATTCATTTCGTTTTTATTTCGAAACGACCGCAAAGCATTTTGGTAAATCCGAACGAACGGAAATCGACCAACAGGAAATAGGGAGTTAACAACTCGAATGTGGCAGGAAATGATACTATATAAGAGGACACTTTCATTTTCACTTTACTTTGTTTGCACTTTATGGACACTAAATATACCGACTGAGGAAGGCTTTTAGCCGAAACGCTCTCGGTACAATTTGTCCAGGATTTTATTAATTCTAATAAATTCATTACCTATATATTTTTGCATTCGCCACTTTCCTTATCTCTCCACTTTTTTTGGACATCTGGATCAACTGCTGCTACACCAAGAGGTTTGGGCCCCCACCTTAAGAGGACCCAAGGCGATACTCCTTGAGCCTGGAATTGAGAGGCTCTATAACTGGTGAGTGTGACTAATGTAATTTAATCCTCCACCTGTATTGCACAGAGTTACGCTATGGGAGTGCCGTCTCCCGATCTTCTCTGCTTTATCTAGTAACCACCATAGATGAAAGGAGGACGTGCCACCTATATTTGGCCGCAAGCTATTTTCCTTGAGCCTGGATTTCCCTTAGGCTCTAATAAATGTGAGTGATAATTCATTTTATTAAATTACTTCATCCCAGTATGACCATCTGCACTATTATTGCCTTTATTTCTCTCTGAGGGACACCTTTAAAGAGAAGATTTGATATCTACACCACAGAGAGAATTGTTGCATTTGACTTCAATCAACAACACTCTTTGAGTATTAAACCATTGCACTTTTTTTGCACAAATTGACTTAATAATTTTTTTAAAAAAGATTTTTTTGTACTCTTTTACCTCATCTGTTTGGTATTTTAAAGGACATTTCTTGCATTTTAAAGGACACTTTTTATACCTTAAAGGACACCTTCACATTTTACTTCTATTAACCAGTTGTTCATTTAACCAACTGTTCACTGTTTATGCGCCGTATGGTTTTGTTTATCCTTTTGTCTTAATCTTGGCACGTATTTTGGTGTTTTTTATGTGCTTTTTACCATACTTAGGCTGCAATTAATTATTTATTCACATAGCACTTTAATTAACTTAAATTAACAAGCGCCCACACTGTATAGTGTATACTCGTATACACACTTTTTAA
>RXON01000215.1:0-57093 GCA_009667805.1 Leptobrachium leishanense
CCTTTTTGGAATTTTTTCCCGTCCTGGTTGCTATTGAATTATGGGCCCCTGCTTTGTCAAATAAACGTGTCCTGTTCAGATGTGATAATTTAGGGGTGGTTCAGGTGTTGAAGTGTTCTTCTTCCTCTTCAAGACCGGTGTTGGCACTCCTGCGTCATTTCATTTTATTGTGTTTGAAGTGGAATATTTGGGTTCGAGCGCTACATATCCCAGGCACGCAAAATGTCGTTGCTGACTCTTTGTCTCGTTTTCAGCATGCTCATTTTCAGTGGGAGATGCCGTTGGCTGCCATGGAAGGCTTACCCTGTCCCCCGCATTTGTGGACCCTCACTGTGTCGGATTGTTGAAGTTGGTTCATGACTCGTTGGCTCCAGCTACGTGGAGAGCGTACTGGCAAGTATGGTCGGCTTGGTGTGCTGTGGCGCTTGCTGAAACTGGTGTTTTTGATGATGGTTTTCTCCTGCAGGCTCCTTGTGTATACTTGTCTGGTTTGTTGCACGGGGGCGCATCTTCTGCGGTGGCTGAGCGGAATTTGGCTGCTCTTGCTTTTTTGTTCCAGCTGTTTGGTTTCAGGGATGTCACCAAGGATTTTGTCCTCCGTCGGGTCCTTAAAGGGTGGCGGCGGCAGAGGGCAGTGGATGTTCGCTGCCCTGTGTCTTTGGTTATTTTGCACCAGTTGTTTGGTATTCTCCCTTCTGAAAGAACAGAGTATGAGGTTTGTTTGTATAGGGCGGCGTTTGCAGTGTGTTTCTTTGGGGCGTTGCAGATCGGCAAATTAGTGGCTGCTTCTTCCTCAGTCTGCTCTCCGTTATTAGCATCGGATGTATGCGTGGGGGCAGAGGTGGTCTCCTTATGGTTGCGTCGGTCGAAAACTGATATGGCTGGTCGGGGTGTGGAGGTGGTGATTCGGACGGTGGAGGGCCCTTTCTGTCCTGTACGTGTAATTTCTTCCTATGTTTCTATTCGTGTACAGGGTCTATCTTTCTTGCTTCATGTTGATGCTAAGCCTCTTACTCGTTTTCAATTTATTTCTATTTTTGGTTCCTCTTTGACTCATCTGGGTTATGATGCTTCTCACTTTGCTTCCCATTCCTTTCGCATCGGTGCTGCTACTGTCGCCCATGGGTTGGGTTTTGATTCCAAGCAGGTTCAGGCTGTGGGCAGATGGGCGTCTTCTCGGTATAAGAGTTACGTCCGTCCTCATTTGCTTTGATTGTTTTCCAGGTGGCCATTCTCCTTCTATCTGGATTCTTGGCCACTCTTATGTGTATTGGGCGAGCCGGAGGGTGGAACTATGACCGTGTGGACGGAATCTTGATTTCTCGCAAGCTCAAGCTCACGTCAGGTGGCAAGGGATTCGAGGGCTCTGTTGGGGTCAGGTTTTTCAGGAAGTTTTTTCTTTAAGGTGGGTGGTGCATGGGCCATTGATTTAGGTGATTCACGCAAGGGGGGAACGATTTTGGCTCCATCCGTTTTGTGGATTTGGTGTTCTGGATCTGGCAGGATTTGGCTTGATGTCTGGCTCTTTTTGATGACGTCTCCCTCGTGTGGTCAGAGCTCATTTATCGACACGCTTGGGCTTGCCTGGGCGATCCTTGAGTCTTGGAGTGGGCTCGCCACCGCCTTAATTGTTCTGTTAGTCGCTTTGTTCGGAGGATTGGTGGTTGGGCGGTCCGTCATTTGGAGCTTGAAGGGGATAAGGCTGGGTACATGCATCGGGATGGGGTGCATTTGAATGATCTGGGTTTGGACTTTTTTCTTTTGCGTTTGCAAGAGTGTTTGGAGGAGGTGCTGTCCTCGGTGGGGCACTCGCAGTTTCTTTAGTCTGGAACTGTGGCGGAAACAGTCAACCGGGACAGCAGCATGGATCGACGAGGAAGCTCGACGCGAGCGCTACGAGAGGGGGTTCCCTTGGCTGTGGAGCAAGGGAATCGAACTCTGGATAATTTTATACTTGCCTGCAGTTCTACAGCTGGCAGTGGTTGATTGCTGAAGCAGTTCCAGGTTGACGTGTATATCTTGTTTATGGTTGTAAAGTTTAAATAAAACAGCTGTGACCAAGCCCTATTCCAATTGAAATTTGTGTCCGGTCTTTATTTGGGATAGGGTTTGGGACTGGTATTTCACTGAGGAGGAAGTCGAGGAACAGTGATCAGTCATGTTGTTGTGCAAAAATGCAATAGAAAAGTGCATATATTGCGGTAGCAGCCAAAGTGCTATTAATAGGCGAATGCTACAGAAAGTGCATATAGTGTGATAATTTCCACAAATACGTCCTTGGAGTACTATACAGTTCAATCGTACAGTGTCTCCCGTGCCTAAAAATATTTGTAGTGCCGCTAAATATAGTCCAGTCCTGCAGAGGATATAAACAACTGTAGCAGCAAGCCGTGCACTAGACATGTGCAAAGCACAAAATTTTGTTTTGAACTAATGGATAAGTCCTAAAATGCAATTTATTTAGTTGCTAAAGAATTTGGTTTTCAGTTCTTTAGTATGAAAACTAATTTCATTCATCCAAAAACCAGCGGATACAATTACTATTGTAGTGGCTCCTCAGAGGGCTGAGATCCCTGCTTGTTACAGTATCTCTCACTCTCACTACAATGTGTCAGGCAAAGCTGATACAGTAACTGACTGCTGCTCATCACAGCGCTCAGAGTTTCAGTAAAACTAAATAATATTTTTATATATAGGAAGTTATAACAATATTATTTCCTTGTTTTACTGAAACTCTGAGCGCTGTGATGAGCAGCAGTCAGTTTCTGTAAAAGCTGAGCCTGATACACTGCACTGAGAGATAATGTAACAAGCAGCTGATCTCAACGCTCACAGCCACTGGATTTAAAGGGCTCAAAAAAATGCTTCTCTCTGTATAATGTATAGAACATCCACCTGCATTAATTAATACCCCTCTCTGTATAATGTATAGAACATCCACCTGCATTAATACCCCTCTCTGTATAATGTATATAACATCCTCCTGCATTAATTATTACCCCTCTCTGTATAATGTATAGAATATCCTCATGCATTAATTAATGCCCCTCTCTGTATAGAACATCCTACTGCATTGGCATGTGGAGGGTGCAGAACTTCGGAATGCAAGGCTTATCCAGCACAGGAGAGGGAACTTCTACTTAACTTTCTATCTCTGTGGGGGAGACAGACAGGATTATAAAAGCAGGGGAGAGGGAAAATATTAACGTAAATCGGTCTGAAAGCTCAGAGAAGAGATGACCGGTGCAATTTTTTTTTATAAAATAAAGCACTTTAAATCCAGGGAAAACATTCACATAAATCACACTGAAGGCTCATAATGACAGAGTACCTGTGAGAGCTGGATACTAAATGTGTCAGATGTCAAAACCCTTTATAACAAGCAGCACTGGGAGAGGAGAGGGACTATATATAAAATGTGTATTATAGATGAGGAAAGGGGGATAGTGCTCCTGGATAATATAAAATGTATCAGACCGAAGCCACTATTATGCAGAGCGGGAGGGGAGATAACACATGTTTTATAAAGTCCCTCTCTTCTCCCAGCGCTGCTTGTTATAAACGGGTTTTTACTATCCAGCCCTCCTCTGTCATTAGCTTTCGGTGTGATTTATTTGAATGTTTTCCCTCTCCAGCTGCTTTTATCATCTCATCTGTCTCCTAGAGATGCAAGGGTTAAGTAAAGGTTTCCTCTCCTGTGCTGGCTGTCTGCGCTGTGAGTGAGTATTCTGGAGCTCTATCAATGTCATATTTTTGGGTAGGGGTCGGGAAGGATTACACATACAAACTTTTTCTGTAGCTTTGCGATGTTGCGCTGTTCATTGCTGGTCTCCTTCACTCATCAATGTAATATTACAAAAAGTACTGAAACTAAAATGTAATGCATTTTCCTTTCGTCTCTTTCGTTTTTTGGACTGAGCAGTTTCGTATCTCTTGAGTCATACGGAAACTAAATTATCCCAAAATTCGGACTAAATCGTTTTAGTACTGAAACGAATGCACATGTCTACCGTGCACACAGTGCTATAAATAATAAATACAGTCTGTTGCAACCTTTATAGATACAGTCCAGGCATATGTGCAGATCCTTTCTGTTGCATTTGCCTATTATTAGCACTTTGGCAGGTACCGCAATATATGCACTTATCTATTGCATTTTTGCACAACGACAGTATTGCACATAGACTATTTTACGGTTGCACTTTACCCCTAGTCATTCAGACTGTGCACATATCCCATATTGATTAGGGATGGGCTGCCTGTTCGAATCAGTTCGATGTTTGCATCAAACATTGGCTGATCGAAAGTTCGCGAACTTCGAACTTCTCAGGTCGTTCGCAAAAAGTTGTAAAAAAAAATTTGGGAAATTTAAAAAAAAAATGCTTAAAAAATCCTAAAAAAATCTAAATATAAAGTGACTCTTTACTGCAGAATATTATAAGCAACGGTTTATTAGATATTGAATTAAAACGGGAATATTTTTAACATTGAAGCCTATGGGATAAAACAATCTTGAACACAGCCAGAGTGAAGGAAAGAAAAAACCCATGTCTTTATAAAATAATTGGGAATCCAAAAATTTCATCAAACAATTACTCAAAAAATAACAAATAAATCAATAAATAAAAAGGGCTTTTTGCTACAAATGAAAAGAATACACAGTTGAATAAATATTTCATAAAAATGGGGAATTATTTTTACACTAGGTGGAAAGCCTGCCCAGAGGACAGTCTATTGATAAGTGTGGTGCGTATGAATGTTGGTGGAAAGGAAAACACAGCAGCGTCAAGAAAAGTTAAATATTTTTAGTGACTATTTTGAATAAATTTCTTTGAATACAACATTTTTAGTGAAGCATGCATCAGTCCCTGGTAATAAGTAGCCTTGTTCACGTCCATCGATGACTTTGATTTTAACGTCCGCAGAGCTCTTGACTCGAGAGAATGCAACATATAGTTGTCCATGGCTGAAGACGGGTTCTGGTAAATAGATGCCAACTCTGTCAAAGGTTTGTCCTTGGGATTTGTTAATAGTCATTGCAAATGCCAATTTAACAGGAAATTGTCTCCTTCGTAAAACAAATGGCAGTTCGGTGTTACTTGGGGCTAAATCAATTCTAGGAATGAAAACGTTTTTTCGTTCAGAGGATAGGTCTCAATACTTGAGCAATGATCACATTTTGTCACATAGCTGTCACAATCAGTCTTGTTCCATTACACAGGCCTCTCTATGTATTCAGGTTACGCAGGAGCATAATAATACAGCCAATTTTGAGTTTCAGTTTATGAACTGGCATCCCAGAAGGAGCCAATTCATTTAAGAACTCAATGGGGTAATTTTCCTTGTCTTCCTGGGATTCATCATCAATAGAATCAGTGCTTAAATAAGTGTAGCTCTCACCTTCTAACAAACTAAGCACTTCTTCATTGATGTTGTCCACATCACAATTTTTGGGGCATAAAATTGCAGTTTTCTCAAACATTGAAATATCATCAGGGTGTAAATGGTCACCATAAATTTCCTTGACAATGGAGTTTTTGCAGCTCATTTTAGGTGGTATCTGAAAAATATCTTGATGGAAGCCATGTTCGTTTGTGAGTATTCCATCGCCAAGTTTTATTAGCCAAGAGCTGAACTCTGGATCCACAGATCTTACATTCCTTTGCAGCTTTATGATCTTAAATTTATCCAATAGTGTATTGAATTTAATGCTGGATTCAACGATTGCTGATTGACTGCCACATGCCACAACAGGTAGAGTTTGTCGGAAATCGCCTCCGAGGATAATTGTTTTACCGCCAAAAGGTTTGTTGTTTTTCATGAGCTCTTGCAGTAGTTTGTCAACGCATCTGAGAGCATCACTTGGAGCCATGGTTGATTTATCCCAAATTATAATTTTGGTTTTTCTAAGGATTGTGGCATCATTAGATGTTTGCCTCATGGAAGATGTTGAAGTGTCCAACAAAGGAACAGGCAGTTTAAATTGTGAGTGATATGTGCGTCCACCCTCTAGCAAATTAGCAGCAATTCCAGTAGAAGCAACAGCTAATGCAACCTCTTTGTTTCCTCTATATTAATGCAATAAAGTTTGGTATAGGTATGTTTTGCCACTACCTCCAGGACCATCAAGAAAATAACACCTTTGGGGTAATGTATCGTTTTGGGTGGCAGAAAGAATGTCTTCAAAAGTTTCTCTTTGTAGATCATTTAAAGCCGCCTACATTTGTACTCCTATGTGACTTTGAAGAACTGCATCATAAATGTCTGTTGTTTTGACGGTTGAATAGTCGGTAGGCGTTGGTAAACCGAAATCCTGACATTTTTTCCCGTTAACAATTAAAATGTCCTGAATGTCTAATAGTGCATTATTGAGACATGGTTGGCAGTCTGGTGTGTGGCCAGGGTGTCTTGATAAGTCTTCAATGAGTTGTTGTTTATATTTTTCAAACAGTTGTTTAGCATTTGGTGGAGATGCAAGGGCACAAATGTTGGCAAAAAGCTCTCGAAGCAGTTGAGGCATCATCTCACTTGAAGCTTCGTGAAGAGTCAAGTCCCATAATTCATCATCCTGAAAAAGACCGAGTCTTTGAGCAGCTTCTTTGAATGTTGGAAAATGCACACCACCAACTGTTCGGATATCTTCAAATAAGGTGGCTCCTTTAACATGGAGTAAAAGTAATCTCAAGCAAAATCTCTCCACATCTGAATTTATGTTAACAGAGTACATTTGCCCAATAGTGTTATTTTCTCGATGTCTCAATCTTCTTTCCCATGTGGTATTTTTCCGTTGAAATACAAAATGTTGTGGAATATCAGTATACAGGAATTCGCGGGCAGCCACATCTACTCTGTTTAAGGTAAACCAAGCTGTCAATGTTGTGTCTCTTGATTGTGTTCTTTCTATAGCGTTCCTGATGTTATCTTCATTAAAGTATACCGACTGTTCGCCAGGAAGATGGATTTGTAAACGCACGATGGTATGTGTTTGATGGTGCATTTTGAAACCAAGAAGGCGCCATGCCGCTTCTGGAGCTGTCACATATCTGGAATCCATGAAGGATGTGATCTCGTCATGATGGAGCGTTGCATGTTCTTTGATGGCAATATTTGCGCATTTATGTCCTTTATAGATGTATTTGAATAAGTACTTTACACTTTTTATAGAAGCGCAGCTCTCAACGTTTATATGGCAGTTGTATTTTAAAGCTAATAATTGGTTGTAAGGCACAACCCAAGAGTTATTGATTTTTTTTCCATTTACTTCAATAGAAGCAGCTGTTTGTGTTCTCCGGTACAGTGGATAGCTGTCCATGTTTGACAAAGTTTGGTCTTGGTATGGTTTTGGGAAGTTTTTTGAGCAAACACCATCAGCCATGCATGGCGAATTAATATTCTGAGGCCCACATGGTCCATGTATCATGTGTTTGATAACTATTGCATGTAATCGGGGTTGAGCATGAATGTCGGGGATTTCTGCTGAAATGAACCTATCAATAGCATCAGCATCTTTAAGCTTATCTTGAGGTGTTAATATGAGTAAAATATGTGCATGAGGTAAGCCACGTTTTTGAAACTCTATTACATGAATTTTAGCAACAGGTTTACCTAACACATGTTTGTTTGTGATGTCGTGTAGTAGTTCTTTTAGCTTTAAGTTGAAAACTTTGGCAACCAAATCAGGGCGGTATTCCACTGCTTGACCTTCTGTAATATTTTCTAAAATTTCTGGCCATTTTGGGTTGCATGTCATTGTTATGAAGAAGTCAGGCTTCCCATATTTTCGCACAATAGCCATGGCGTCTTGGTAGTTTTGCAGCATGTTTCTGGGACTACCCTGGAATGTTGATGGAAGTATTACTGCTTTTCGTGGTATCAAGCCCTGTTCTTTGGCAGCGTTTTGTAGATGGTCCATGAGACCTGTGTATTTTTCAACTCATAATTTGGACTGATTTTGTCGTACATAGTTTAGACGGTTACCTTCGGTCTTAACATATGCGTCTACAAAGTACTGTTGCGTTAATTTGCCTGCATTTAAAAATGGGTTGAAATCTTTTCGGATGGAAAGCATGTAGCCATAAAATTGCATTTGAGTGACTCTTTCTCTTGGTTTAGCAGAGGAATGACTGCGTATGGTTTTTACAGTAGTAGGGGTGTAGTTAAGTTTAATGCGAGGTGACCAACTTTGGTCCCCAAATGGAAATAAAAGTGGATAGAGCATCGGCTCTAAGTTTGGATCTAAAACACTTATCCTTTCTGTTTTTCTGTCTGCGTTTTGCGTTCGGCAATGAATGAGAAGATCTCTTTCGAGAGGAGGTTCTCCATCATTATTTTGAAAAATAATAGCTACTTCATTACTGCGAGGTGCATTGTATCTGCGTTGATCGTCCGTGCGATCTTGTACTATCGCCATGGTGACAGTTGGTGGTATAGTGCCATTTTGTATAGCCTCCTGTAAGGATTCGTGTTCTACCTCCTATAACATTTTGCAGGCTTCTGCAAATGGATTGTTTTTATCCATAAAAGTGCTTAACTCTGTCGTGAGCTCATGGTTGCATTTTGAATTTTCATTAATCATGAGGCGTTGTTTAGCAGCCTCATCGGGATCAAGAATATATAGTTGTGCAAACTTTCGGTTATCCTCATTGTGCGGATGAAGAGATGCAGTTCGGTGGTAAATCTGGCCATTAATTCTAAAGCAGTAAGGTCCATAACCAGGAAGGAGTAATGTTTGCCCCCATGGAAGCAAATGCTAATGAACTGTTGATAGATCGAATGTTTGTTTGAAATTTTTGGAATGCTTATGAGTGCCTGTCATTAGACTTTCTATCAAAGGAGAAACTTTAATGGGCTCCATGTATACTTTTCCTTTGTTGCAGCATTGATTGAATAGTCTATCTGATGGGTGGTGTGTATTAAAATGCAGTGCATTGCAGTTGGTGCACAGAACATCGAGTTTTCCACAATAATGTTGTTGAACTGAATCACCCTGTTCATTGTTAATGATTTTATTAATTTTTGTTTGTGCACGTCGTACTTTGTGTGCCAATGTGTTTTTGATTCTTTCTTGACTTCGTGCATTTTCATCCATGTTAGCTCTTTCCTTTCTTTTCTGTTGTTTTTTTTTATTTCTGAAATTTTGTTGTTGCTCGATCGGCATGTCATTAGTGTTAGATTCTGTGTGATTTTCTCTCCTTTTAGCGACAGATTGTAGTTGTAAATCCATCTTTCTTTTGGGTGGCATTTATTTTTGTAAATACTATAAAAAAAAATTGTGTATGTGAATTTTTCTTTGTTTTATATTTAAAGGGTTAAGTGGTTTGTGGGGTGTTTGCAGGGGGGCACTGTTTTTGTGTTTGGACCTCAGGTGTTTTTTTTTTAAAATTTTCGTTGTGTGAGTGTGTTTGTGAGGTTTTTTATAAAAAAAAAAAATTCTTTTTCTTGGTGGTTGCTTTGTTAGGTCCTATTTTTATTTTTTCGTCCTGTTAGTGTGGCTGTGAGGTATTTTAACCCCTTAGTGACCGGGCGGTTTTACACAAATCCGTCCGTTCGTGACCGCAGCTGTTTTTATGTTTCTGCGCTCTTAGTGTTTACGTCAAATTTTCCTCTTACTCGTTTATGTAACCCACACATATTTTACACTGTTTTTTCTCGTCACTAAATGGACTTTTAAAAGATACCTTTTTTTCATCATTTCATATAATTTACTATAAAAAATATTGTGAAATATGACACAAAAATTGAAAAAACACCACTTTTTCGAACTTTGACCCCCAAAATTTCTTATGTATCAACAACCGTCAAAAAAATTTATTCCTTAGTAGTTTCTAAATTTAGTACTGAGTTTAGCAATACCCAATGTTTACATATTCCTCGCTTTTTTCCTTATTTATGCAACAATAAGTGCAAGTAGCACTTTGCCATTTCCAAAGAGTTTATTTTCAAAACTAGTGATAGTGACATTGTAACACTGATATCTGTCACTAATTCCTGAATAACCCTCCACATATACATATTTTTTTAAAGTACACAAATCAAGTATTAAACTTGGGGTATTTTGACTCTTTCCATGCAAACCATTTTACCACAAATCTATGCCAAAGTTTGAGAAAAAAAAAAATTTTGGTGATTTTTTTTTTTGAACGCAATTTAAGAATACATGTACTGTGAACTTTAAGGTTTACTGCCAAAAAGCACCCCAAAATATGTTCAGCAACATCTTCTGAGTAAATTGATACCACCCAAGTATAGGTATGTCGGTCATTTGGGGGCTAAAAGGCCTTATTGGGGGGTGCGCATTTCAGTTTTCCAACTTGGAATTTTCACATTTCGTCATCATGCACCCATGTCCTATTTGGGACATTTTTGAAGCCGGCCAAAGTAATTTACCCCCATCAAACCATATATTTTTAGAAAGGGCACACCCTAGGGTGCTTCAAAGAGTTGTATTTTAACACTTTCCATGCACTAGCTTGTCAATCTTTCAGGTAGTCACTTTTTGTGTTATTTTTTCACACACATTGTACTTTAGGCATGAATTGTCAAATCCAGTTATGGGTTACTGCCAAAAAACACCCCAAAATATGTTCAGCAACATCTTCTGAGTAAATTGATACCACCCATGTATAGGTATGTCGGGTCATTTGGGGGCTAAAAGGCCTTATTTGGGGGTGCGCATTTCAGTTTTCCAACTTGGAATTTTCACATTTCGTCATCATGCACCCATGTCCTATTTGGGACATTTTTGAAGCCGGCCAAGTAATTTACCCCCATCAAACCATATATTTTTAGAAAGGGCACACCCTAGGGTGCTTCAAAGAGTTGTATTTTAACACTTTCCATGCACTAGCTCTTTGTCAATCTTTCAGGTAGTCACTTTTTGTGTTATTTTTTCACACACATTGTACTTTAGGCATGAATTGTCAAATCCAGTTATGGGTTACTGCCAAAAAACACCCCAAACTATGTTCAGCAACATCTTCTGAGTAAATTGATACCACCCATGTATAGGTATGTCGGGTCATTTGGGGGCTAAAAGGCCTTATTTGGGGGGTGCGCATTTCAGTTTTCCAACTTGGAATTTTCACATTTCGTCATCATGCACCCATGTCCTATTTGGGACATTTTTGAAGCCGGCCAAAGTAATTTACCCCCATAAAACCATATATTTTTAGAAAGGGCACACCCTAGGGTGCTTCAAAGAGTTGTATTTTAACACTTTCCATGCACTAGCTCTTTGTCAAACTTTCAGGTAGTCACTTTTTGTGTTATTTTTTCACACACATGTACTTTAGGCATGAATTGTCAAATCCAGTTATGGGTTACTGCCAAAAAACACCCCAAAATATGTTCAGCAACATCTTCTGAGTAAATTGATACCACCCCCATGTATACGTATGTCGGGTCATTTGGGGGCTAAAAGGCCTTATTTGGGGGTGCGCATTTCAGTTTTCCAACTTGGAATTTTCACATTTCGTCATCATGCACCCATGTCCTATTTGGGACATTTTTGAAGCCGGCCAAAGTAATTTACCCCCATCAAACCATATATTTTTAGAAAGGGCACCCTAGGGTGCTTCAAAGAGTTGTATTTTAACACTTTCCATGCACTAGCTCTTTGTCAATCTTTCAGGTAGTCACTTTTTGTGTTATTTTTTCACACACATTGTACTTTAGGCATGAATTGTCAAATCCAGTTATGGGTTACTGCCAAAAAACACCCCAAAATATGTTCAGCAACATCTTCTGAGTAAATTGATACCACCCATGTATAGGTATGTCGGGTCATTTGGGGGCTAAAAGGCCTTATTTGGGGGGTGCGCATTTCAGTTTTCCAACTTGGAATTTTCACATTTCGTCATCATGCACCATGTCCTATTTGGGACATTTTTGAAGCCGGCCAAAGTAATTTACCCCCATCAAACCATATATTTTTAGAAAGGGCACACCCTAGGGTGCTTCAAAGAGTTGTATTTTAACACTTTCCATGCACTAGCTCTTTGTCAAACTTTCAGGTAGTCACTTTTTGTGTTATTTTTTCACACACATTGTACTTTAGGCATGAATTGTCAAATCCAGTTATGGGTTACTGCCAAAAAACACCCCAAAATATGTTCAGCAACATCTTCTGAGTAAATTGATACCACCCATGTATAGGTATGTCGGGTCATTTGGGGGCTAAAAGGCCTTATTTGGGGGGTGCGCATTTCAGTTTTCCAACTTGGAATTTTCACATTTCGTCATCATGCACCCATGTCCTATTTGGGACATTTTTGAAGCCGGCCAAAGTAATTTACCCCCATCAAACCATATATTTTTAGAAAGGGCACACCCTAGGGTGCTTCAAAGAGTTGTATTTTAACACTTTCCATGCACTAGCTCTTTGTCAATCTTTCAGGTAGTCACTTTTTGTGTTTTTTCACACACATTGTACTTTAGGCATGAATTGTCAAATCCAGTTATGGGTTACTGCCAAAAAACACCCCAAACTATGTTCAGCAACATCTTCTGAGTAAATTGATACCACCCATGTATAGGTATGTCGGGTCATTTGGGGGCTAAAAGGCCTTATTTGGGGGTGCGCATTTCAGTTTTCCAACTTGGAATTTTCACATTTCGTCATCATGCACCCATGTCCTATTTGGGACATTTTTGAAGCCGGCCAAAGTAATTTACCCCCATCAAACCATATATTTTTAGAAAGGGCACACCCTAGGGTGCTTCAAAGAGTTGTATTTTAACACTTTCCATGCACTAGCTCTTTGTCAAACTTTCAGGTAGTCACTTTTTGTGTTATTTTTTCACACACATTGTACTTTAGGCATGAATTGTCAAATCCAGTTATGGGTTACTGCCAAAAAACACCCCAAAATATGTTCAGCAACATCTTCTGAGTAAATTGATACCACCCATATATAGATTTGTTCTGTTGTTTTTGGGGTGCTACGCCAATCTTTGACATGTGCTTGTCAATTTTCTAATTTGACATACAGTATCTTCTTTGCTTATCTTCTTTTTAGGGGCCTTTTTACATACCCCAGTTTTATGAACGTGCATATATTTGGTAAGCTAACACCCCAAAGTATTGTAAATGGAGTGTTTTTATGCTATGGATGCATCCGTTTGCTCCAAACAAATTAGATACTGTTTGGTGGTCATTTTTCATTTTCACACCCACATCAGTTTGGACTGTGATTTAGGAGACACTGTTGTTTTTTACTGCATGAAAACTCTCCAGGTTGTTTTCTGCAAGGTCTCCTGAGTACACCCATGCCCCCCATGCATAGGTTTGCCAGGATTTTGGGAAGGTTCAAATACAATTTTTATGACTTTGTCATTAGAGTTGAAATTGAGATTATTTCTTCAGCTAGGCCTATCTTTGGTTTTGGGTCTACCGCATACCCCAGTTTGAATTATTGCCAGAAAATTGTTTATATTTGTTATGTTGACACCCCAAGTATTGCATATGGAGTGCTTTGATGCCATGGATGCAACGGTTAGCCCAAAACATTTGAGAAGGTGTGTGGCGGTAATTTTTCAATTTTCAGATTTTTACGCCCACAGTAGTTTTGGACTGTGATTTAGCAGACACTGTTGTTTGTTACTGCATGAAAACTCTCCAGGTTGTTTTCTGCAAGATCTCCTGAGTACACCCATGCCCCCCATGCCTAGGTTTGCCAGGATTTTGGGAAGGTTCAAATACAATTTTTATGACTTTGTCATTAGAGTTGAAATTGAGATTATTTCTTCAGCTAGGCCTATCTTTGGTTTTGGGTCTACCGCATACCCCAGTTTGAATTATTGCCAGAAAATTGTTTATATTTGTTATGTTGACACCCCAAGGTATTGCATATGGAGTGCTTTGATGCCATGGATGCAACGGTTTTAGCCCAAAACATTTGAGAAGGTGTGTGGCGGTAATTTTTCAATTTTCAGATTTTTACGCCCACAGTAGTTTTGGACTGTGATTTAGCAGACACTGTTGTTTGTTACTGCATGAAAACTCTCCAGGTTGTTTTCTGCAAGATCTCCTGAGTACACCCATGCCCCCCATGCCTAGGTTTGCCAGGATTTTGGGAAGGTTCAAATACAATTTTTATGACTTTGTCATTAGAGTTGAAATTGAGATTATTTCTTCAGCTAGGCCTATCTTTGGTTTTGGGTCTACCGCATACCCCAGTTTGAATTATTGCCAGAAAATTGTTTATATTTGTTATGTTGACACCCCAAGGTATTGCATATGGAGTGCTTTGATGCCATGGATGCAACGGTTTTAGCCCAAAACATTTGGCAACAAGGTGTGTGGCGGTAATTTTTCAAATTTCAGATTTTTACGCCCACAGTAGTTTTGGACTGTGATTTAGGCTAGGGTCAGACGAGCGTAGTGTTCACGTCCGTGATCGCGCCTAAAAGTACGTCCGTGATAGCATGACATAAAGTCCAATGGAGCCCGACACACGAAGTACGTCCGCACTGAACTGCGGACGCACAACGGCCGCGGCCCACGGACGCAAGGCAGGCAAGAACGTAGAACCGCTAGAACGGCCGCACAAAGTGCGCTGCGTCCGCAACGTCTGCATAGCTTTGTGTGTGAGTGATGGAACGTGGTCAGACGGACTGCATTTTACGTCCTGCATTTTTCACGGACAAAATGGTTTTGCAATTGAATTTATTGTCCCTCCTACATCTGTCAAAAAATAAATGTCAGTGAAAAAACGGACTGTGTGACCACTACTGCGTCTTCCGTACTGACGATGTCCGTACTGCACGGACGTTCAGTCCGTAGAAATCACGCTCGTCTGACCCTAGCCTTAGCAGACACTGTTGTTTGTTACTGCATGAAAACTCTCCAGGTTGTTTTCTGCAAGATCTCCTGAGTACACCCATGCCCCCCATGCATAGGTGTGCAAAGATTTTGGCAAAATACAGCACCAATTGTAGAACATAAAAATGTACGAATAAAATGTAAAAGTCTGGTGCCTGTCAAACTGGGGATGCTCTCTAGGGGAGCACAGGCTGTTGTCACTGAAGTGCATGAAACGCAAAATGTTTTCATACCTTCTACGTGACATTGATTGGAGGTAAATGGGGGAGAGCAGATGGGGCTACTGCTCCAGCAGGAGCGAATTGAGGGCTTCTTTATGATGCCCTCAGCATAGTAAGTGCCCAGAATTTCAGAAATTCTGGCACATCTAGCGGGGTCCATTGCTGCCTTGCCAAGTAGGAGTCGGCTTCGCAGCACAATGCTGATGGGCATACAGATTTGATTGGGCCACGATGTGGCCCAACAAATCATCCCCCATAAACACCTGCAAAAACTGTGTGGCGGTAAATCCTGCAACATCAATATTGATGCCAGGATTTGCCGTGAAAGGAGGGATATCTGGCCTCTGGCGATGAGGCACTACCCACTCCTCAGCTGGAGCTGTGCGTCTCCTGCTGGCAGGTGGTGACCCAGGATCTGCATCAGAAACATCACTAGATACATCAGCCAGCATAGATAATGTATCTAGCGACGCCTCTGAGCAGTTAGCGGGGTCGAAATGAGGGTCTGAGTCTGACGCAGATGCCTCAGATTCTGACGCCAGGATGGCATATGCCTCCTCGGCGCTGTACACCCTCTCAGACATTATATATAATAGATTATAAAATTTTATAATTATTATATATATATAAGCGGATTGTTGGTTCTTAGAAGAACCGTTGGGTTTCACAAGAAAATACAAATAAACACCTAAATCTCTCTAAATCCCTCTAAACCTGCCTCAATTCTTCTAAATCTCCCTAAAATCTCTCTAAATCTGCCTCAATTTTTCTAATCTCACTAAATCTCACTAAAATCTCTAACCTGTCAAATCTGATCTCTCTCTCTCGCTCACCAAAACACAAGTGAGGAGAGGGAGGGAGAATCACAGAGGTCAGAGCCAATATTTACAAAATATTGGCCTGACCTGACAAATTAGAAATTTTATTTTGATTTTTTCTAACTTCTGATTGGATGTTGCTAGCCTGCCTCTCTGATGAGGCAGGCTAGGAACATCCCACTCAGCCCCAAGATGACCCTGCCCTTAGAACCCTAACCCTACCCCTGACCCTGCCCTTAGAACCCTAACCCTAACCCTACCCCTAACCCTACCCCTACCCCTAACCCTAACCCTACCCCTAACCCTAACCCTACCCCTACCCCTACCCCTAACCCTAACCCTAACCCTACCCCTAACCCTACCCCTACCCCTAACCCTAACCCTACCCCTACCCCTAACCCTAACCCTACCCCTACCCCTAACCCTAACCCTAACCCTACCCCTAACCCTACCCCTAACCCTAACCCTACCCCTAACCCTAACCCTACCCCTAACCCTACCCCTAACCCTAACCCTAACCCTAACCCTACCCCTAACCCTACCCCTAACCCTACCCCTAACCCTACCCCTAACCCTAACCTAACCCTACCCCTAACCCTAACTGTCAGTTTATTTTATTTATTTTTCTTTTTTTACACTTTTTTTACAGTTTTTTTACACACCTTTTTACTTTTTTTTTACACTTTTTTTCTCTGCTGGGTGCCTTGATCCCTCGAGGCACCCAGCAGAGCACCTGATCACTGAAGTGATCGATTTTGTACTGAGTGCCACGATACCTCGTGGCACTCAGTACTTCCTGCCGCTACCGGAAGTGATCGCTCGGGGGGAGCGATCACGGACGGACCGGCGGCAGGTAAGTATATTACAAGGATGCCTCGATGTCGAGGCATCCTTGTAATATGCTCAGAGCAGCTGGAAGCGATCCGATCGCTTCCAGCGCTCTGTAGAAGTGCCGGGCACCTCTCCGGTGCAACGGATGTAGATCGCTCCCGGGGAGCGATCACATGGTGCCCCGGCACTTCTAACGGCCATTGCACGGATGCCTGGACTCCCAGGCATCCTGCAATGGCGTTTGAGCTGCTGGAAGCGATCCGATCGCTTCCAGCAGCTCAAAAACGGCAGGACGTACCATGTACGTCAGCGGGTCTAAGAGAGACCCGCTGCAATGACGTACATGGTACGTCCTCGGTCCTTAAGGGGTTAAAAAAATTTTTTTTTAATATTTTTTCTTTGTGGTTGTCTTTTTTTTTTTTTTTGTTCTGTTAGTGCGGCTGTGAGTCTTTTTAAAACAATTTTTTTTATTTTTTCTTGGTGGTTGCTTTGTTAGGTTTATTTTTTTTTCGTTCTGTTAGTGTGGCAGAGGTTTTTTTTTATAAAATTCTTTGGTTGTTTTTTTTTCTTTTCTTGGTGCTTGTTTTTTTTTTTTTCTCCTTTAGTGTGGCTGTGAGGTTTTTTTAAAAAAAAAAAATTCTTGGTTGCACAATTGGTGTGGGGGCACTGGTTGTTTGTATGCCCTCTTGTTAAAGTGTTGTGGAGGCTCTTTGGAGGGGCACCGTTTTTGGTAGGTCCTCAGTTTTTTTTTTTGTTGTGTTAGTGTGGCTGATGTTTTTTTTTTATTGTTCTCTGCTCTGTGCTCTGCTCGGTGCTCTTGTGCTCTGCTCAGTGCTATTGTGCTCTGCTCTGTGCTGTTTATTGTGCTCTGCTCTGTGCTCTGCTCTGTGCCGTTTATTGTGCTCTGCTCTGTGCTTGGCTCTGTGCTCGGCTCTGTGCTCCTGTGCTCTGCTCGGTGCTTTGTTCTTGTGCTCTGTTCAGGGCTCTTGTGCTCTGCTCGGTGCTCTGTTCTTGTGCTCTGTTCAGGGCTCTCGTGCTCTGCTCTGTGCCGTTTATTGTGCTCTGCTCTGTGCCGTTTATTGTGCTCTGCTCTGTGCCATTTATTGTGCTCTGCTCTGTGCTCTTGTGCTCTGCTCGGTGCTCTTGTGCTCTGCGCTCTGGTTGGTGCTCTGCTCTGTGCCGTTTATTGTGCTCTGCTCTGTGCTCTGCTCTGTGCCGTTTATTGTGCTGTGCTCGGCTCTGTGCTCGGCTCTGTGCCGTTTATTGTGCTCTGCTCTGTGCCATTTATGGCTCTGTGCTCGGCTCTGTGCTCGGCTCTGTGCCGTTTACTGTGCTCGGCTCTGTGCCGTTTATTGTGCTCGGCTCTGTGCTCGGCTCTGTGCCGTTTATTGTGCTCTGCTCTGTGCTTGGCTCTGTGCTCGGCTCTGTGCTCTTGTGTTCTGCTCCATGCTCTTGTGCTCTGATCGGTGCTCTTGTGCTCTGCTCTGTGCTCTGCTTGGTGCTCTGCTCCGTGCCATTTATTGTGCTCTGCTCTGTGCTCTGCTCTGTGCCGTTTATTGTGCTGTGCCCGGCTATGTGGCGTTTATTGTGCTCTGCTCTGTGCTCTGCTCTGAGCCGTTTATTGTGCTCTGCTCTGTGCTTTTTATGGCTCTGTGCTCGGCTCTGTGCCGTTTATTGTGCTGTGCTCGGCTCTGTGCCGTTTATTGTGCTCTGCTCTGTGCTCTGCGCTGTGCCGTTTATGGTGCTGTGCTCGGCTCTGTGCTCTTGTGTTCTGCTCCGTGCTCTGATCGTTGCTCTTGTGCTCTGCTCTGTGCTCTGCTTGGTGCTCTGCTCTGTGCCGTTTATTGTGCTCTGCTCTGTGCTCTGCTCTGTGCCGTTTATTGTGCTGTGCTCGGCTCTGTGCTCGGCTCTGTGCCGTTTATTGTGCTCTGCTCTGTGCCGTTTATGGCTCTGTGCTCGGCTCTGTGCTCAGCTCTGTGTCGTTTATTGTGCTCGGCTCTGTGCTTGGCTCTGTGCTGTTTACTGTGCTTGGCTCTGTGCTCGGCTCTGTGCCGTTTATTGTGCTCTGCTCTGTGCTTGGCTCTGTGCTCGGCTCTGTGCTCTTGTGTTCTGCTCCGTGCTCTTGTGCTCTGATCGGTGCTCTTGTGCTCTGCTCTGTGCCGTTTATTGTGCTCTGCTCTGTGCCGTTTATTGTGCTGTGCTCGGTAGGGATGTGCGTTTCGGGTTTCGGAATTTTGGAATTTTCACGAAATTTCCCGATTCGTGTTTTCGGATGCGACCGATTTTCCGAATCGGATCGGACCTGAAAACCGACAGATCCGAAAAGTCTTCCGAGACGAAACGAAATATTTTCGGAATTTTCGAATGGACTTGAAATGTGTCAAATCAAAATTTATTTTCGCTCTATTTATGATTTCGGTTCCATTCGTGATTTCGGTTCCATTTCGGTAATTCTGGACATCGTATATTTAACTATTATCGGTTATATCGCTGATTCTGTAAATTTTGTATTTGTAAATGCGTATCACTTGTTTTTTTTGTTTCCAATGATCCAATAATTCTGTCAATACGATAATTCCTTCGTAATCGGGTCGGATCCGATTCATCCGCGGGTCGCGCATGCGCGCGCGCGGATGTCGTAACTTTATTGAGCCAGTTTTTTGACAACTTTTTGGACAAAATATTGTTTTTATTATTCATCATGGCTGCAAGAGACGAGTGCCATTCAGACACCTCCTCATCTTCTTGCACCCATGAAACACCACCCAGAAAGAAGCGGGCCAGCAACATGGCATTTGACGAGATGCTGGAGCTGGTCCGCATCTTTGATCTTAAGGACTACGACTGCCGTAAGGGCCCTTACGGCAGGAAGAATAATTCTAGAAAGGACCGTATCCTCAATAAGGTTCACACCACCATCCTGGAGCTGTTCGGGAAGGACCGGACGAAGGACCAGCTCCGAAAACACTGGTCCGACCTCAAGACGCACGAGCAGGAGCAGCTGAGGCACATCCGTCGCGTCATAGCCAAACGTAAGTGTCATGTTATATTGTAAAGCGCTGCGCAAACTGTTGGCGCTATATTTATAAATCCTGTATAATAATAATAATGTGCTTGCATGTGCTAATGTGCACAGAAATACGTTGATTTATCTAGTCCTTTTTTCATGCAATGTGATTGTGTATACCTAGATAGCTTTGCGGTTTCACGACTAGTCATACATGCATTTTTGCCATAGCTCTTCCTTTTTGTGATTTTACATATTCGTGAAAATTGTGACATTTGATGTATGTAGATGAAGTTACAATGCTGGATTTCTTTTGGCACTGTGTGTATAGTCTGTAGTGTGCTGGGGGGGGGGGAGGTTGTTGTAATTGAGTGATGCATACGAGATGACCCGCAGCTTGCCCAATATTGGCTCCCATCTGCGCATCAATAAAAATCTCTGCGTCTCTGCTAAGTGGTAGGATGGGACATGTAGTTCTTCTGAAAGTGCATCCAAACAGAGCCGCGTTCAATACATCCTCAGCAGCTGCTGAATTGTTGCAGCGCAGCAATTCAGTTTGCTGCAGCAGTGTCATTATTGAATGCTTTAGATGCAAATTTCAAAACAAAATGGCGGATTTCTGTTGTTTCTGCAATATCCAGTTTTATTAGCAGAAACTGAAAGTGAAACTGAGGCTGAGGCATCTATAAAATAACTAAAAGCCGTCGGCACAATGCGTTTTGTATGCACACAACACAAATAATAGTTTTTATTGAATAAACGTAATGTTTACTTCTGAAAAAAATATATAATTGAACGGTAATATATGTCTATGTGCAGGGGAAATAAATAAATATTTTGTGACTTTAGAACTATGAGATGGGAGTAGTGGTGGGTCAAGCTGGTAGTGCTCGTGGGTAGTGGAGGGGTGTCACAATACTTTCGGCAATATATTGTGTAGATATACCATTTTTTCCAGTCTGCATTATTTACGTGTTATTTTTTGGATTTGGCAGAAGACAGGAACAAGGCAGCATCTGCCCCGGTGGGCACCAGTGCCCCAGTGGAGGAGGAGGAGGAGCCATGGGCGACCACCAGCGCTGGTATATACTGTTTTATTTTGCAACGACTTTTGGTCAAAAACAGAAACATTTTTTGTTTACTGTATTTTAATTAAATTTTTTTATGTATAGCACAAGAGGAGCAGGAGGAGGAAGAGGAGGAGCAGGAGGAGGAGCAGGAGGAGGGCGATGGAGAGAGGGAGCCGGAGCCGCAGCAGGAGGCCGCGAGTCCAGGTTTTTTTTTTTACTGTTGTATTTTGCATCGACTTTTGTTCAAAAATAAATCAGTTTTGTTGTTTACTGTATTTTTTATTTCTTTAATTTCTTAGATATAGCACCGGATATGCTGACGGTGGTGGTGGAGGAGGAGGAGTCGGAGGAGGAGTCGGAGCCTCAGGAGGCTGCCAGCACTGGTATATACTACTGTTATATTTTTTCAAGACTTTCAGTCAAAAATAGAAACCTGCTTTACTTACTGTATTTTCCTTCTTTCATTTATTGGATATATAGAAGGAGAAGCCAGACCGGACAGGTCCTCCAGTGTCAGGATAATAAATCGGGAGGCGATCAGCGAGCTACGCCTGGCTGTTATGACCATCGATGCCATCCAGGAACTGCTCCAGGAATTGCGGGAGCATATAAGCAATGCCGCTGACATCCTGGAGCGGCAGTGAGACCAGTGGCAGCCTCTTCCCGAAATGTAACCGGAATCTGCAGGTTCACTCAAGACGAGGCCGGACCGGACACGAGCAAGGATTGTCTGAACACGAGTCTCTTCAGGAAAGGCAAACTTTATTGTGATATCACAACAGATGCTCAAACAGGATTCAATCGCAAAGAATGAGCAGCGATTTTCACGTTGACATGAGATTTTATACCTCAAAATACATGATTAGGTACATCCCAATTAGCCCACCTCCCGGTTACGCTATCCCACCCCACCCCACCCCAGCCTCCCTTTGGCTAATACAAAAGACATTTCATTAATTTGGCTGTAAATTGGCAAACTTCATGTTAGTTTCAGTGAATCATAATTAGTTGCTCCCACTGTTCCAGGCTGTGCCAAAAGGCACCTGGTCTGATCTCTATACTCCTTTGTATTTCTGCGGGCCCCAACGACCTTGATGTATCCTTTCTCTGTGTCGAAAACAGCAGAGACCTTTCTCAGCGCTTTGATTGTTTTTCTTCCAATCTCAGCACATTCCTAAGTTTCTATGTATTATTATTATTATTATTATTATTCTTTATTTATAAAGCGCCAGCATATTCCGCAGCGCTGTACAATAAGCACAGTACAGACAGGGTTACAATACATTGAACAACATTTGACAAACAGTACAGGAGGAGATGAGGGCCCTATTCCCGTAGGAACTCGCAATCTAGTAGGATTGCCTGTGATGTATGCCTGCTTCTAATTTCAGCTAAAAACTGCCTCATTATCTCAAATGAACCAATATTCTGAACAAGATGGTGGTCGCCTGGCTTACAATGGCGGCCATCTTCCAGTCTGTTTCCACTACACTATGTTTATTTGTGTTGTTTGTGCCCCTGTTGGGCAGTTTGCCATCCTTGGCATGTTCCCTTCCCTTCCCCATGTTGTAAATAAATTTTCTATTTTTTCTATATTTTCCTGTTTGTGTGCGTTGCTTTTCCTTACTTAATAAGTTATAGGGATGTGCGTTTCGGGTTTCGGAATTTCGGAATTTTCACGAAATTTCCCGATTCGGGTCTTTCGACGCGGCTGAAATTCCGAAATTTTTTAGATCCGAAAAAGTCGAATCCGAAATGTTTTCCGAGCCGAATCGAAAATTTTTCGGAATTTTCGAATGGACTTGAAATGTGTCAAATCGAAATCTATTGCTTTGAAACGAGAACAGACTTTCCGAAAAAACGAAAAATTTTCGAAAACGGCAAATACGAAAGGTTTTCGGAATTTTCAAATGGACTTGAAATGTGTCAAATCGAAATTTATTTTCCCTCTATTCATGATTTCGGTTCCATTCGGGATTTCGGTTCCATTTCGGTAATTCTGAACATCGTTTATTTAATTATTATCGGTTATATCGCTGATTCTGTAAATTTTGTCTTTGTAAATGTGCTGGGGCAAATCAATGTGCTGGGGCAAATCCATGTGCTGGGGCAAATCCATGTGCTGGGGCAAATCCATGTGCTGGGGCAAATCCATGAGCTGGGGCAAATCCATGTGCTGGGGCAAATCCATGTGCTCGGGCAAATCCATGAGCTGGGGCAAATCCATGTGCTGAGGCAAATCCATGAGTTGGGGCATCCATGTGCTGGGGCAAATCCATGTGCTGGGGCAAATCCATGAGCTGGGGCATCCATGTGCTGGGGCAAATCCATGTGCTGGGGCAAATCAATGTGCTGGGGCAAATCAATGTGCTGGGGCAAATCAATGTGCTGGGGCAAATCCGTGAGCTGGGGCAATATCCTATGAGCTGTGGCAAATCCATGTGCTGGGGCAAATCCATGTGCTGGGGCAAATCCATGAGCTGGGGCAAATCCATGTGTGAGCTGGGGCAATATCCTATGTGCTGGGGCAAATCCACGTGCTGGGGCAAATCCATGAGCTGGGGCAAATCAATGTGCTGGGGCAAATCAATGTGCTGGGGCAAATCTGTGAGCTGGGGCAATATCCTATGAGCTGGGGCAAATCCATGTGCTGGGGCAAATCCATGTGCTGGGGCAAATCAATGCGCTGGGGCAAATCCATGAGCTGGGGCAAATCCATGTGCTGGGGCAAATCCATGTGCTGGGGCAAATCAATGTGCTGGGGCAAATCAATGTGCTGGGGCAAATCCGTGAGCTGGGGCAATATCCTATGAGCTGTGGCAAATCCATGTGCTGGGGCAAATCCATGTGCTGGGGCAAATCCATGAGCTGGGGCATCCATGTGCTGGGGCAAATCCATGAGCTGGGGCAAATCAATGTGCTGGGGCAAATCAATGTGCTGGGGCAAATCCATGAGGTGGGGCAAATCCATGTGCTGGGGCAAATCAATGTGCTGGTGCAAATCAATGTGCTGGGGCAAATCCGTGAGCTGGGGCAATATCCTATGAGCTGGGGCAAATCCATGTGCTGGGGCAATATCCTATGAGCTGGGGCAAATCCATGAGCTGGGGCAAATCCATGTGCTGGGGAAAATCCATGTGCTGGACTGCTGGGGCAATAGAGTTAGACAGCTTTGAAACGAGGAGAACAGATGTTCCGAAAAAAACGAAAATTTCCGAAATAGCGAAAAGCCAATAACCAAAAAACGAGCAAAGTGACACGAAAATACGAAAAATAGTCGATATATACCGAAAACCATGTACAATTCCGAAAAACGAAAATTTCCGAAATACCGAATAGTCGATACAGAAACCTAGTAAAGTGACCCGAAAATACGAAAAATGGTCGATATTCCGAAAAATAAATGTAACCGAAAACCGAATCGAGCCGAACCGAATCGAAACAGAAAGCAGTCGAAACGAGCCGAATTGAAAAGTTTAAAAATTCGAAAAATCAAATCGAATCGAAAAAAAAATCGGTGCACATCCCTAATAAGTTAATATGTATTGCTTGGTTTCTTTTCCACACTGTTAAAATTATATGTACATAAATGTATTGACATTTCTATGGACCCTTTGTCATAAATTTGTCAACATATTTGTGGCCATGAATGTGACTGTGCACATTCTACATTCCTGCCTGGCCAAAAAATGTCACACACTAACACAACCTTGTTGTACTGTCTTGAGATTTGATTACCGTGGCATGGTTTTGTTAAGCTTAGGCGATGTCACAACAACACGGATTTTTGTCCACAGTCACATTCATTGTATAACCAAGAATTTATCAAAAATATTGATGGCAGCACTGCGTGAAGTCTTCTCCGACACAACCCAAAGATCCTCAGTGCGGCTCAGGTCTAGTTTATTTGTCCCTGTTTGCAGCTTCACGCAACACGTCCTCCCAGCTATGAGCTCTCTCTCTCCCACCGCTGCCCGCTAAGACGCGCCCCGCCAACATGGATTGGTCACGTCTTTGCAGGAAGACAACAGCGTGGGGAAACGGCAGCTGCCGACAGTCCAAGACCTCGTCACAATGACGTCAGTTCTGGAGTTAACCCCTAACTGCGACCAATGGTGGAGATAGAGGGTTGATTGGAACCCCCTATCTCCCGATCCGCGGCAGCTATCGGTTGGTTAATGTTTGGTATCTTTGGATCGACCAGAGCATGGCCTTTCCAACAATACCAAACATGACAATGTTAAAAATTATAAAAAATTAAAATATAAAAAAAAATAAACAGGTTTTTTGTTTTGTTTTGTTAATGCAGCAATATTGTTCCCATTTCAATTATAATGTGAACAATGATGCTGCACTAAGGATTTTTGTATGGGGTCGTTTGTTAAAAATAGTGTAATTTTCACCCAAAAAAATATAACAAGTCCCATTTCAATTTTTTTTAACAAACGCAACTCATAAAATATAACCGCAAACACTCGCATGTTAAAATGTGAAAAAACACTTTACACCTTGTAAAACAAACATTGAAAATTCTAATTTTAATGAATTTTTTGTTATAATATACAGACAGGACATGACGCATACATATGATAATGATATATTATGAATCATCTGCCGAGTCTGCCGGAAAGAACGATATATAACATGTCTGGGTCATATTATAAAATAAGGCTTCAAAAAAACGCGTTTAAACAAGAGGAGCGAAACTGTTAAAAATTAGCTCAGCAGCAGAGGCAGTGCCGCACACTAGGGATGTGCGTTTCGGGTTTCGGAATTTCGGAACTTTCACGAAATTTCCCGATTCGTGTCTTCGGATTCGGCCGAATTTCCGAATCAGGTCGGACCCGAAAACCGATAGATCCGAAAAGTTTTCCGAGCCGAAACGAAAAAATTTCGGATTTTTCGAATGGACTTGAAATGTGTCAAATCAAAATTTATTTTTGCTCTATTCATGATTTCGGTTCCATTCGTGATTTCGGTTCCATTTCAGTAATTCTGGAAATCGGATATTTAACTATTATTGGTTATATCGCTGATTCTGTTAATTTTGTATTTGTAAATGCGTATCACTTGTTTCTTGTGGCATTCGGGTCAGTTTAGCGTTTTTTAAATCGTTTTGTTCATTTTTTTGTTCCTTGGCTTTCATACCATTTTGCTATGATTAAATAAAGTTGTGAAATGTATATTCAATTATTCATAAGAAAAAAAGGATCTTTATTTAATAAAAAAAAACACGATAGAATCGCCAGAATTATCGTAGACAGTTTGAAACGAGAAGAACAGACGTTCCGAAAAAACGAAAATTTCCGAAATTTCCGAAAAGTCGATACAAAAAACGAGCAAAGTGACCCGAAAACACGAAAAATGGTCGATATTCCGAAAAAAAATGTACACGAAAAACGAGCCGAACCGAACCGAATCGAAACAGAAATCGGTCGAAACGAGCCGAATCGAAAATTTTAAACATCCGAACAAATCGAACCGAATCGAACCGAAAAAAAGGTCGGTGCACAAGCCTGGTGCTCGGCTCTGTGCTCGGCTCTGTGCCGTTTATGGCTCTGTGCTCGGCTCTGTGCCGCTTATTGTGCTCGGCTCTGTGCTGTTTACTGTGCTTGGCTCTGTGTTCGGCTCTGTGCCATTTATTGTGCTCTGCTCTGTGCTTGGCTCTGTGCTCGGCTCTGTGCTCTTGTGTTCTGCTCCGTGCTCTTGTGCTCTGATCGGTGCTCTTGTGCTCTGCTCTGTGCTCTGCTCTGTGCCGTTTATTGTGCTCTGCTCTGTGCTCTGCTCTGTGCCATTTATTGTGGAAGTGCTCGGCTCTGTGGCGTTTATTGTGCTCTGCTCTGTGCTCTGCTCTGAGCCGTTTATTGTGCTGTGCTGTGCTCGGCTCTGTGCCGTTTATTGTGCTCTGCTCTGTGCTGTTTATGGCTCTGTGCTCGGCTCTGTGCCGTTTATTGTGGTGTGCTCGGCTCTGTGCTTGGCTCTGTGCTTGGCTATGTGCTCGGCTCTGTGCTCGGCTCTGTGCCGTTTATTGTGCTCTTCTCTGTGCTCTGCGCTGTGCCGTTTATGGCTCTGTGCTCGGCTCTGTGCCGGGCTCTGTGCTCGGCTCTGTGCCGGGCTCTGTGCTCTTGTGTTCTGCTCCGTGCTCTGATCGTTGCTCTTGTGCTCTGTGCCATTTATTGTGCTCTGCTCTGTGCCGTTTATTGTGCTGTGCTCGGCTCTGTGCTCTGCTCTGTGCCGTTTATTGTGCTTGGCTCTGTGCTCTGCTCTGAGACGTTTATTGTGATGTGCTTGGCTCTGTGCAGTTTATTGTGCTCTGCTCTGTGCCGTTTATTGTGCTGTGCTCAGCTCTGTGCTCGGCTCTGTGCCGTTTACTGTGCTCGGCTCTGTGCCGTTTATTGTGCTCTGCTCTGTTCTCTGCTCTGTGCAGTTTATTGTGCTCTGCTCTGTGCCGTTTATTGTGCTCTGCTCTGTGCCGTTTATTGTGTTGTGCTCGGCTCTGTGCTTGGCTCCGTGCTTGGCTCTGTGCCATATATTGTGCTCTGCTCTGTGCCGTTTATTGTGCTCTGCTCGGTGCTCTGCTCTGTGCCGTTTATTGTGTTGTGCTTGGCTCTGTGCTCGGCGCCGTTTATTGTGCTGTGCTCTGTGCCGTCTATTGTGCTGTGCTTGGCTCTGTGCTCGGCTCTGTGGCGTTTATTGTGCTCGGCTCTGTGGCGTTTATTGTGCTCGGCTCTGTGGCGTTTATTGTGCTCTGCGCCGTTTATTGTGTTGTGCTCGGCTCTGTGCCATTTATTGTGCTCGGCTCTGTGCCGTTTATTGTGCTCTGCTCTGTGCCTTTAATAGGTTGTTCTCTGCTCTGTGCTCTGCTTGGTGCTCTGCTCTGTGCCGTTTATTGTGCTGTGCTCGGCTCTGTGCTCGGCTCTGTGCCGTTTATTGTGCTCTGCTCTGTGCTCTGCTCTGTGTCGTCTATTGTGCTGTGCTCGGCTCTGTGCTGGGCTCTGTGCTGGACTCTGTGCTGGGCGCTGTGCTGGGCTCTGTGCTCGGCTCTGTGCTGGGCTCTGTGCTGGGCTCTGTGCTGGGCTCTGTGCTGTGCTGGGCTCTGTGCTCGGCTCTGTGCTCGGCTCTGTGCTGGGCTCTGTGCTCGGCTCTGTGCTCGGCTCTGGGCTGGGCTCTGGGCTGTTCTGGGCTCTGTGCTGGGCTCTGTGCTCGGGTGCTGGACTCTGTGCTGGGCTCTGTGCTCGGGTGCTGGGCTCTGTGGTGTTTTCGCGCGCATCCAACGGCCCATTGGTGGTCCTGCGGCGGGAGGCGCGTGGCAACCTCCGTTAGAGGCTTTGGGTGTGCTGCGGCGGGTGGCACGCGCGCACCCAGCTGTGTTGTTTTCGCGCACATCCAACGGCCCATTGGTGGTCCTGCGGTGGGAGGTGCACGCGCAGCCGGCTGCGCGCGCATCCAACCTCCGTAAGATGCTTTGGGCGTGCTGCGGCGGGTGGCGCGCGTGCACCCGGCTGCGCGCGCATCCAACCTCCACAGCACCCTGTGGGCTGCCGCGCATGCACAGAGGAGGCTTGGCGACGGACACGCCAAGCCTTACTCTTTTATAGGATAGATTGAAACCTGTGGGATTCGCCTGTTTAAGCCTGTTGAACGAAACCTCCAAAAATCAGGGCATTTTGCTGCCTTTTTGGTGTTGTTCGGTGTTCTCTGAACAGATTAACCACCATTACTTCTCTATGGGGAAGTTCACTGATGCTGAATTGCACCAAACGGCACTGAATGTCGCTGTCCATGGCCTGGAGTGCTGAATACAACAGATTCAACACCACGACTAATGGACAGGGATGTGGTGCTGACTCAGTCTAAGGTTTAACAAATCGATTCTTAAAAATGAATCAATTTGTTATATTCTGTTTCGTTTTCATTCCATTTCGGACAAAATTGTTTCATTATTTCGGAAGTTCTTCCGAAACACGAATTGGTATAATTTCATCCGAATTGTGAACACATATATCTACTGGCAATAAGCGAGCCAAAAATCACAGCACAGCGGCATAGCACACCGCTTGGCTTTCTGGCAACCCCTACAGACCCTCTCCTTTCCCTGCTGCTGATTGAAGTGTCATGTAAGTTAATTGAGAGGTTTCATTGGGATCAAATAAATTCACAAATATATACTAAATTAGAGTACAGAAGTAAATTCCAAGTGTCCACATGGGTACCTTTTCGTTACAGCAATGATTTATTGGATAATATTATCTCTGAAATGATAAAATTACCCACATGTTTTAGTAGCCAAGTGTTTTATCATCTCTTATAAGCAGAACCTGTGAGGAGGAAGAGCTGAACAAGCAATGAAGCGTTACAGGTGTACAGCACAATTAAGGGTTTTGAAAAGTGCTATTATACAATTCCTGTTCCCCTGAAGTAACCTTTGTCATATCACACTTAACTTACCTCACCTCTCCCACACTTTATATTGCTATATTGCACAATAATAAACCTCAGTTCAGACCATTAAATGATTGATAATTTTATATTGATATCACATGGCAGTATAGTAGTGATACAAACAAAGGAATGGAGGAAGCAACTGCTTGACTTACACCTACACCTGCCCAATCCATCCATTGTTTTTTTTCTCCAAATCAAACATAAATCCATGCATTGGATTGGTCAATTTTGATCTTATTGTGCCCCTGGCAAACAGGTGCTACTACTGACCCACTCATCAATAGTTTTATAGAGCAACATTTGTATTGTCTATGTGGTTTTATAGCTTCATCGTGTTCAGTAAATCTTTTTTTTTTTTTTTCAAGTTATATGGTTATTTTTACAGTTCCCCATGGCTCCAAAGTTATTATTATTCTTTATTTATAAAGAGCTAGCATATTCCGCAGCACTGTACAATAGGCACAACATAGACAGTGTTACAACACATTGAACAACATTTTACAAACCAGTACAGGAGGAAACGAGGGTTGGTGGTGGAAACAGGAGGAGAGGATTGCAAGGTGAGAGTGATGGACTGCAAGGTGAGAGTGATGGACTGGTTGTGTCAGTGAGTTGGGTGGTAGGCTTCCCTAAAAGGGTTCTTCTGCTAAGCCTAAATTAGATTCAAACTGCAACTCCGCCACCTTGTTTGTGAGTAACAATATGGTACTGCAGTGTTTTCTTAGAATACAGTAAAACCTTGAATTGAGAGTAACTTGATCTGCGAGTGTTTTGCAAGACGAGGAACACATTTTTATAAAGTTTAACTTGATAAACTAGGGAAGTCTTGCAATACGAGCAGTACGAACTCTACGTCTGCCGAGCCTCACGTCGTGTTGGAGGGTTTCAACACTTTCAAAAGTGTAACAACTCCCCCCGCATACAGCTTTTCTTTTCTCAACATCAGTTATTACTGATACCATACAGCTATTTTTATTTTCTTTCAAAGTCAGTCATAACTGACTGATACAATGTTAACCACAATCTCATCATTTATTGATAAATATCCTACACAATAAACCTCCTCCTCCTTCTCCTCTCTCTCACTCTCCCTCACACCAGCCATGATTCTTCCAAAGACAATGTGCAGGTTAATTTGTTTTAGTTTTACTTTATACTGTACAGTATTTTGTACTACTGTAACCATTTTCATATGAGTTAATGGTTGTGGAATGAATCGGAGTTTCCATTATTTCTTATGGGGAAATTCACTTTTCTATACAAAGGTGTTATTTAGAGAGAGCCGATCAGACCCGAAAGGGCACCGAACAGTGAATTTCCTGTACGGTACAATTTCGTGGCCATTCAGCTATTCATAAAGCAGGCAGTTAGCCAAATGATCGGCAGCAGTGAAATCTCCATAGAGAAGCAATGGTTAATTTATTCACAGAACATTGATTAGCATCGACATGTCAGAGAAATGCCCTGATGTTCGGTGGTTTCATTCGGCAGGTTTATTCAGGCGAATCCCATAGGAATCAATGTAAAAGACATTCCCCATTTTTATCCAATATCTAATAAAACATTTATTCTTTAAATCTGTCTCAAAATATTAATTTTTTCCAGATTTTGTTTTTCCTTTTTTTAAATAGTGTTTTCACTTTTTTCTGTAACAGACTTTTTTTATTATTCATAGGACCTTATATGTTAATTTCAGACATTTTCATCCAGTAGTTTTTTTTGCACGCAGCATTTCAAATCTGACATTTTCAATTGTTTGTTTGTTTTTTTAACCCTGTTCGTCAGCTTGTCAGCTTTTTCTGGCAGCTGGTTGTCGCTGTGTTCGGCGGATCATCGGCTTTTTCCGGACATGGAACGCCGGGTTTGCAGCAGCTTATTTAATCGGATCTGAGAATTTATGCAAAATTTTAAAAGAAGAAACCGCAGCAAAACCCCCGAAAATATCAGATCCGATAATTTCTGCGGTTTTTTTTTTTTCCCGATCAGCAGTTTTACAGCGGCTTTTCCCCTGCACTACAGGGAACCGGCAGTGAATGCAGAATTCACTGCAGGATCGGAGAATTTAATTCCCCAAAGTACAGGGAATGAGAGAGCACCGAAATGTCAGTGACATTTTGGTGCTCTCTGAAAAAACCCTTAAGTGATTTGGATTACATGCATCAAACATGGTTCCGGAACGAATTATGCTCGCAATCCAAGGTATTACTGTATTATTAGCTCTTTTGAAACCCTTCTCTTTTTACGTGTGCTGTTAAAAATAAACAAAAATTATTATGCATTTTTATCTAACATATTTTTCCAGCTTATTTGCCTTTGGAGAATATTTCTTGATAAGGATAATAAAAGATATTTATTATTATTATTACAATAAATAATTTATTACAGAGGCCGAGACTAAAAAGCTGGCATAGATGTGTTTAGATCAGGAAATATAGCATTTAAATCCATCATATTCTTAAGTAATTTCTCTATAGGTACCTCAAATAAAGATATTATAGATAGGGTTAACAGTTCGGCCATGTTTTCCTGAGGCAAGTGTTCACAAAAATGCCATTCTATGAAGATATTGCAGTCTTAAAAACAAATACAATTGCACACTCTCTCATCTAAGGTATTCCTCTACACAGGGCCAGCCCTTCCGTGGAGCATTTGCTGCCCTGGCAAAGGCTTTGGCATGGAGAGCGTCTGGCCGGAACAAGGCACAGCCCTCCAGCAGACTGGTGTTTCATGGAGAAAGCCAGCCTCGCCCGCCCCTCTAGAAGACCACACCTGCCCCTTTCAGCAGGCCGCAACTGCCCCTTTCTATATAACACTCACTGTGCATGTTGTTATTTTGCAGCCAGTCACAGCCGCTCGCAGCCAGTGAGTTTTATTGCTGTGGAGCTCTGTGATAAGCTCATACACAGTGCACATTACTGTGAGTTTTATTGCTGTAGAGCTCTGTGATACGCTCATACACACTGCACATTACTGTGAGGTTTATTGCTGTGGAGCACTGTGATACCCTCATACACACCGCACATTACTGTGAGTTTTATTGCTGTGGAGCTCTTTAATACGCTCATACATGCTTTTTTTTGGGGGGGCAGCAATTCATCCATCGCTCCAGACAACACAGTGGTTTGGGCCGGCCCTGCCTCTACATGTTCATGCAAACATTAAAAAAAAACCACATGCAACTTCCTGTAACGGTATGCGTATGCATTGCAAACGTTCTCTTTATAAAATAGAGGAAACAACATAAATTGGGTATTTTTGGTGGTGAGAACACTGGCATGAAAGAGGAATAAAAAATAATAAACGCATTTCTGACATTATCTTTTAACGCTTTCTCTACCAATGATGGGCTCTATTACATTCCTTGCGCAAAAAAGCTCGCACAATGCAATTTTTTTTGCGCGCAGAGTTAAACGTTAACACGCGTAAATTAATGTTGGTATTACAATCCTAGTGCATTATTTCATCCGTCAAAAAATAAAGCACGTAAAAAATATGCTCAAAAACGCGCGCGCATTAACGTTGCGTGGAGAAATCGGTGTGTGGACTGTTTTTTTTTATTTTTTTTTATTTTTTTTAAGTCCAAATCTCCCCACATTTATATAAACATTTAAGATAAAACCAGCAAATACTTGGATGAAGCATAATGTACACCTTTTGTCAATAAACATCCACATACATAAACTGCGAGTCAGTACAATTCCATGCCTAATCTCAGATTATCTACATTTGTATCTGATCTACAAACAAAACAGCTAACAGCTACACTATTACATAAAAAAAGGATTTTCCAAATAAGAGACATACATTTACATTTTATATAAAGCACATATTTACAAGTCGACATAATATACAACAAATATGTACATGTGGATATAATGGAGCTAAATATTGCACATTGACAAAACAGAGCTCTGCAGCAGCTAACAGAAACTGATTTGTTAGGGTTCATCATCATTTCGTGGACGTTTCCTTGGATTTATTTCACATTGTGATGAATTAACTTCATGTTCAGGAAAGCCAACATCACAAAAACCCTGATGTGCGATTGTGAAAAGCACTGTAGCAGTTTTCTGACCTGGCGATTTCTGTAAAGTTGCTAACCTTTGCTTATTTTCCCAAGTAAGTATTAAACGAATACTGGCTGCTTGCCCCCAGCTGTCTCCTAAAGCAGGCACCAACATGGATTCCCTGGGTCCAATCTTTGTAGTCATCTGATTTGTCATGGTTATTGCCAAATTATGTTCTTTAGCCATATCCTCAAAGGCATGACGGAATGGGAATGCAACAATTTCAACAATGATTAGCTTAACCCTTGAATGCTTCTCAAGAAAGACAGGAAGAAAGTGTATTTGTGCAAGAAGCTTGACGTAGCCATGACTAGGAATGAGCTGTTCGGTTCCATCGGTTCGGAGTTCGCGTCGAACATAGCCTGTTCGCTTGTTCGTGAACTACGAACATTTCCGGGTGTTCGCCACGTGTTCGCCCACAATGCACCACAATGGACCACAATGCACTTTTCCACTGGCTTGAAGCTCGAAATTGGCTACAGCCTTGCACCTGACCACAGGTCTGGTGCAAGACAAGTTCAACACTATGCCAATCACGGCTCAGAGTCCTGATTGGGAAAATTTTGCCCAATCATGGGCTCACAGAGCTAAGTCCCGCAGCACAATATATAAGGTTTCCATGCAGCGCTTCTGCACGCATTTAAGAGGAGATTTCATAGGAGATTGTTGTTGTGTGTTCTTACTGCCGGTCTGCCACGCTACTGGAGGGTCTGGGGGGTCTCATTTCTACCAAATATCTCGGAATTGTTGTAATCTTTGTGCTCAGTCCCAGCAAGTATTTTGGGGGTCACTAATTTCTACAAAATATTTGGGAATTGAGGTGATCTCAATCTTCCTGTGTCCTGTCACTGCCAGCAAGTATTTTGGGGGTCACAAATTTCTACAAAACATTTGGGAATTGAGGTGATCTGTAACTTGTCACACAGCCAGTACCACGCAGTATTTTGGGGGTGACTAATTTCTACAAAACATTTGGGAATTGAGGTGATCTGTGTCTTGTCAATGCCAGCAAGTATTTTGGGGGTCACAAATTTCTACAAAATATTTGGTAATTGTTATAATCCGTGTGTTCTCACTGGCTGCAACCCATCAGGGGGTCTCACTGATTTATAGGAGGTTTCTGAGATTTGTAATCTGTGTCTTCTCTCACTGCCAGCCATCAGGGGGTCACACTGATTTAAAGGAGGTTTCTGAGACTTGTAATCTGTGTCTTCTCACTGCCACCCATCAGGGGTCTCACTGATTTATAGGAGGTTTCTGGGAATTGTAATCTGTGTTGTGTCTTGTCACTGGCTGCTAGCTTTCAGGGTGTCTCACTGAGTTATACCAGAGTTCTGTAAATCTTTAATCTTTATACCAGAGTTGAATCAGAGTTCTGTATATATTTAATCTATATATCACTCACTATGTCTGAAAGAACAAAAAGGACAGGCAGACGCTCCCAGACACAGATAAAAGGGCAAGCAGCCCCTGTGTTGGGAGGCTGTGCCTCTGGTCGTGGTGGACGTGGTGCATCCTCTGCAGGGGCACGCTTGTCCTTTCTAACTAGTGCTGGCCGTCTTAAGCAGCAGCAACATACAGAGGATTTGGTGGATTGGCTAACCAGGCCATCCTCATCCTTCGAGTCCTCTGCCTGCCAGGCTTGTAGTGCTTTACAGTCCACCTCAGCTGCCAAAGCATCTAATGCAGCCTCCATGTCCACAGCTACTCCTGCCGTAGCCTCGCTATCACACACGGAGGAGTCAGCTGAATTGTTTGACTACAATGACAGTGACATGCTGCTTGAGGATGCGCAGCAAGTACAGTGCTCTGATTCAATCAACCTAGAGGAAGGGGGTGCCAGTGATGACACACAAATAACTGGCACTCATGTTGCCCCAGCAGCTGCAGCACACTGCCAAGTTGGCTCCAGTGACGAGGAGATAGGAGGTGATGATGACAATGATGATGAGGTCACTGACTCCACCTGGGTGCCAGATCGAACAGAGGAATCAAGTGAGGAGGAGGAGGCACAGCAAACACGAGGCACAATATCCTCTATGACCAACCATAGAACTAGCCAGTCCAAGGCATCAGATGTCAGAGCTGCTCCGGTGCAGAGCGCTGTTGTCTCAAAGCACACATGCAGGAACTCTGCTGTCTGGGAGTTCTTTAAGAAATGTGCAGCAGACCCCACCGTTGCTATTTGTAATCTATGTCAGATGAGGCTTAAGCGTGGGAAAGACACTGGACGCTTGGGTACCACGTGCTTGAGGCGACATATGACCTCCTGCTACACATCCCGTTGGCGCAAAACTTTGCGTAGGTCCTCCTCCTCCTCATCTGTCTCTACCCCCACTGTATGTCCTGTCATGTCATTGCCTGCTACAACCTCCACTGACAGGGATGATGCTACAGTAATGGATGTACCAGCTCCTTCAGCTGATGGGATGCTGTCACATTGTGAAGATTTATGCAGTCAGATTATGTTGCCCCAGCTGCTCCAGCGTAACAAAAAATATCGTCCCAACCATCCCCAAGCACAGTGTCTAAATGCCAGTTTAGCAAAATTACTTGCATTGCAGCTGCTGCCTTTCCAGCTGGTGGACTCTGCTTCCTTCTGTGAATTTGCTGAATGTGCTGTACCACAGTGGCAGGTTCCAAAACGCCATTACTTTTCACGGAAGGCCATTCCAGTACTATACCAGCACGTGGAAGACAATGTTATGCAGTCATTGGGAAAGGCAGTAAGCAGCAAGGTGCAAGTGACTTTAGACATGTGGTCCAGCAAGCATGGACAGGGTCGTTACATCTCCTTCATGGCACACTGTGTAACTCTGATTGCAGCTGGGAGGTATCCAAGACGGGGCTCTGTGCTGGAGCTTGTTCATCCACCACGCCTCCAGAAAGCTGCTTGTATGAGGTCTGTCTGCTCCACCACCACCTCTCCCTCTTCCTCCTCCTCCTTCTGTGTCTCTGGCGAAGTGGCAGTTAAACCGACGCCTGACAGGGGCTACGCAATGGCTCAAGCAAAAAGATGCCATACTGTGCTTGAGCTGGTTTGTTTAGGGGACAGGAGCCACACCGGGCCAGAAATTCTGTCAGCTCTGCAGGGGCAGGTGCAGAGATGGTTAACACCACGCCAACTTCAGCTGGGAATGATCGTCTGTGATAATGGCAGCAACCTTCTCTCCGCCCTATGCCTGGGTAAATTGACGCATGTACCATGCCTAGCACACGTCCGAAATCTAGTGGTACAGCATTTCCTAACCAAGTACCCAGGGCTGGCAGAGCTTCTCAGCCAGGCCAGAAAAGTCTGCAGCCACTTCAGACGGTCATTCCCAGCAAGCGTTCGCCTGGCAGAAATTCAAAGAGAATTCCACCTTCCCACAAACCGTCTGATCTGTGAAATGCCCACCAGGTGGAACTCGACATTAGCAATGCTGCAGCGTCTGCACAAGCAGCAGAGGGCCATCAACGAGTACCTGTGTGAGAATGGCACAAGGACAGGTTCAGGTCAACTTGGTTTTCTTCCCCCCCGCAGTGGCTGATGATCAAGGATGCATGCACTGTACTGTCACCATTTGAGGAGGCCGGGAGGATGGTGAGCAGGGACAGTGCATGCATCAGTGACACAATTCCTTTAGTGTTCCTGCTGGAGCACACTCTGAGAGGAATTATAGATGTGGCTCTAGAGGCAAAGCAGCGGGAGGAAGAGGAGGCCTTCCCTAGCTCTCAAGGCCCCAGTCTTTCTGCAGACCGCATTCCAGCGGGACCTCCTCAGATCAGACAGGAGGAGGATGAGGAGGAGGAATATTTGAGTAGTGGGGGCATTGAAGGTGGGGATTCCTCAAGGGAGGGTTTTGTGTGCCCAGAAACACAAGGGCTAGTGCGTGGCTGGGAGGAGGAAGTGCACGATATGGTCATCCTTATTGACTAGGATGACTCGGAAGCGAATGCCACCTCCAACCTACGCTGCATGGGCTCCCTTATAATGCAAAGCCTGCTAAAGGACCCCAGGATTCGTGCTATCAAGGAGAGGGATCATTACTGGTTGGCAACCCTTCTTGATCCACAATACAAGGGTAAAGTTGCAGAGCTCATCCTGCCCGCACAGAGGGAGCACAGGATGAAAAAACTTGAGTACGCTCTAAAGCGACACTTGTGTAACACCTTTCCAGGCACTGAGGCTGCGGATGATCAGAGGGATAGTGGTGAAGGCCAGGGCAGCTTGACTGATGCATTTTTTATTTTTTTTAGTCCACTGCGCCCAGGGATGTCAAATGTAGGCACCCATTGCCAGCGTCTTCACCATATGGTGCAGGACTACCTAGGGGCAAGGGCAAACCTGGATACCTTTTATAGCAGATGATCCACTGGCTTACTGGGTGTTGAGATTAGATCACTAGCCAGAACTTAGCCAATATGCTATGCAGCTACTAGGTTGCCCTTCATCCAGCGTGCTTTCTGAAAGGACGTTCAGTGCCGCTGGAGGTTTTGTCACAGACAAAAGAGTGCGTCTGTCCACCGACTCTGTAGACCGGCTGACATTTATAAAAATGAATCAGTCCTGGATCAGCAGTTATCAATCCCCTGATGCTGACGTAACGGAATAGATCGGGGATGTCTTCTTAATTCACAAAACCTCCAGCACTGAACTCTTCCACAATACCACAAAAGGGTTCCGGTGTGAATGCACTTGCTGCCATGAAAGGCACAATATTTGGCTGCACTGATGCCTGTGCCACATCTATATCATTTTAATTTTTTGAACCGCAGGGTCCAACCCTGCACTCTTCCACAATACCACAAAAGGGTTACAGTGTGAAGGCACTTGCTGCCATGAAAGGCACAATATTTGGCTGCACTGACGCCTATCCAGATTTATATCATTTAAGTTTTAGACTTTAAAAAAACAGATTTTTCTAAAATGAGATTTTGTGTGAAGGAGTCATTATCAGACTGGAGGAGTTTAAAGGGAGTCCAGGAGAAATGGGATTATTTAAAGGAGGCATTATTGAAGGCCAGAGGCAATTGCATTCGGCTTGTTAGCAAAAACAAAAAAGGGACGAAACCACTGTGGTACTCTGCAGAAGTGACCAAAATAGTGAAGAACAAAAAGATAGCATTCAATAATTATAAAAACACTCAGAGTGAAGAAGATAGGCAAACCTATAAGATTAGGCAGAAAGAGGCAAAGCAATTTATAAGATCTTCCACAGCACACGCAGAAGAGAAAATAGCTCAGTCAGTAAAAAAGGGGGACAAAACATTTTTTAGATACATAAACGAGAAAAGAAAAGTAAAACAAGGATTAGTTTGTCACGGTGTTATATATATATTCTGATAAGGAACCAGATGTAATGGAGATTCGGTCAGTACAATATGGTGGTAGAAGATAAGGTTAGACGCCGCAACTACTGGTCTTGGACATTTTATTTAGGAATATAATGTTGTCGAGGTCACAAGCAGTGTTCAGCAATTTGGGCAGCAGACGATAGCGTTGTTGAGGCTGCAGGCAAAAGTTCAGCAACTTGACATATTCCCACCCCTCTCTCTTTTCGATTTTTTTTTTTTTTTGCAGCTTCCTGTTGAGACCCCCCCCCTCTTACTTTGTTTGTTTATATGCGAGTCTAATTTTTGGCCCTGCATGGCCAACCTTGCTGGTCGGTTTGTGACCCTTTATTCTCACAAAATAAAAGTCTTAAATATAAAAAAAAAAAAAAAAAAAGTTCAGCAACTTGGGCAACCGAAGTTAATGTTGTCGAGGTCACAGGAAAAAGGTTCAGCAACTTGGACAGCAGAAGATAGCGTCGTTGAGGTCACAGGCAGAGGTTCAGCAACTTGGGCAACAGAGGATAGCGTCGTTGAGGTCACAGGCAGAGGTTCAGCAACTTGGGCAACAGAGGATAGCGTCGTTGAGGTCACAGGCAAAGGTTCAGCAACTTGGGCAGCAGAAGATAGCGTTGTTGAGGTTACAGGCAAAAGTTCAGCAACTTGGGCAACAGAAGATGGCGTTGTTGTGGTCATAAGCAAAGGTTCAGCAACTTGGGTAACAGAATATAGCGTCGCTGAGGTCACAGGCAAAAGTTCAGCAACTTGGGCAACAGAAGATGGCGTTGTTGTGGTCACAAGCAAAGGTTCAGCAACTTGGGTAACAGAAGATAGCGTCGTTGAGGTCACAGGCAAAAGTTCAGCAACTTGGGCAACAGAGGATAGCGTTGTTGGTCGCAGGCAAAGGTTCAGCAACTGGGGCGGCAGAAGATAGCGTTGTTGGTCACAGGCAAGGGTTCAGCAACTTGGGCGGCAGAAGATAGCGTTGTTGGTCACAGGCAAAGGTTCAGCAACTTGGGCGGCAGAAGATAGCGTTGTTGGTCACAGGCAAAGGTTCAGCAACTTGGGCGGCAGAAGATAGCGTTGTTGGTCACAGGCAAAGGTTCAACAACTTGGGCGGCAGAAGATAGCGTTGTTGGTCACAGGCAAAGGTTCAACAACTTGGACGGCAGAAGATAGCGTTGTTGGGGTCACAGGCAGAGGTTCAGCAACTTGGGTATCAGGATCAAAAGGCTGGAATAGAATGGTTAGCTCGAGGTAGGGAGGACAATAATTGAGCAATGACTTACCCAGTAAGCCTCTCTTTTATTGGCCTCTGATTGGTGTGGGATTGATCTCAGGTGCTCAGGTCTCAGATTGATCTCAGGTCTCTGAGTATATCTCTGTACCTCCGGCACTCCTCTGATGACATCATCAAGATGCTGATCTTTACACACAAACGAGACATGCAGATGGCCAGTTTAAGGTAAGGAGGTGTTTCTGAATAGTGTTGGAAGTGGAGGCAGTGTGGTAGGTTCGTGACAGTACCCCCCGAGAAGGCGACCTCTGTGAGGGCGATTGGGATGTTGTAGATGGAAATCACGGACAAGATCAGGAGCACTAACCTCTTTAGCAGGAATCCAAGAGTCTTCTTCAGGACCGTAATCTTTCCACCTGATGAGATATTCAAGAGAGCCTCTCTTTTTGCGGGAATCAAGTATTTCTTGAACTTCATAGATGTCCTCATCTTCTGTAGAGACAGGGCCTGGGCAAGGAGTGATTCTTCCTTGACACAAATCTTTTCCAACAAGCTTTAGAAGAGATACATGAAATACTGGATGTATAGAATAGGAAGCAGGTAATTTCAATTTTACAGCTACTGGAGATATGATCTTCGATATGTAAAAAGGACCAAGGAATCTGGGTCCTAATTTTTTTGAAGGACAATGTAATTTTAGATACGTTGTAGAAAGCCATATCTTATCTCCAAAGTGATATGTAGGGGACAGTATTCTGTGTCTGTCCGCATATGTCTTATACCTGAATTGAGCACGAAATAGATTTGAACGTATTATTTTATAGTTAGCTATTATATCCTTTATTCTCTGATTAGCAGAGGGAGTATCGCTTGTTATAGGAGAACTGGGTATTAGGGTAGGATGTGTTCCATAGACTGGAAAAAAGGGAGACATACCAGTGGAGGTTTGTCTTTGATTATTGTAGTTAAATTCCGCTAATGGTATATATTGGACCCAATCGTCCTGGAGATGTGTGATGAAGCAGCGTAGATATTGTTCTATAATGCCATTGATTCTTTCTGTTTGTCCATCTGTTTGCGGATGAAAGGCGGTTGAGAGGTTACGTTGTATATGTAAACCTTTAGAAAAAGCAGACCAGAAACGGGAGGTGAATTGTGGACCCCCTGTCAGTAACGATGGACTCGGGTATTCTGTGAAGCTTGAATATATTTGCCATGAATAGTTGGGCAGTTTCAAGAGCAGTAGGCACACGCTTGGTAGGGATAAGATGTATCATCTTTGAGAATCTATCAACCACGACCATGATAGTGGTATGACCAGAGGAATCGGGGAGATCTGTAATAAAATCCATGGTAATGTCTTTCCATGGAGAAGAGGGTATGGGCAACGGACGTAATAACCCTTGTACTGGCGACCTGGTATCCTTCATACGGTTACAGGGGGGACAATTACGGACAAAATTGAGAATATCTTTGTTCATACCTGGCCACCAGAAGTATCTTCTTATCAGTTCAATTGTTTTGTGTACACCTCCATGACCCCCTAATGTTGAATCATGATGGAATTGAAGGATTCGTAAGCGGGTTTCTTGAGGAGCGTAGAATTGATTATTTTTCATGAGGAATCCATCTTTTCTCTGTAAAGGAACACTAGTAATGTTTGGGTTATCATTCTGTGTATATCTTTTTAAATCATCCCATAAGGGCACATCAGTAGTTAGGAAGCAGGTGTTCGGAAGTATATTATTATTATTATTATTATTATTCTTTATTTATAAAGCGCCAGCATATTCCGCAGCGCTGTACAATAAGCACAGTATAGACAGGGTTACAATACATTGAACAACATTTGAACAAACAGTACAGGAGGAGATGAGGCCCTATTCCATAGGAACTCACAATCTGGAGGGTTGGGGTTGGAAACAGGAGGAGAGGACTGTAAGGTGAGAGTGATTGATGGTTGCGTCAGTGAGTTGGGTGGTAGGCTTCCCTAAATAGGAATGTTTTAAGGAGCGTTTGAAGGAAGAGAAGTTAGGGGAAAGTCTGACAGTACGAGGGAGAGCGTTCCAGAAACGCGTTCCAGAACCTTCTCTAGTAGGTATTTCTGTAAAGTGTAGACGAGAAAGGGCATCTGCTTTACCATTTTTATCTCCTGGTCGGTATGTTATATGTAAGTCAAATCGACTAAAAAAGAGGGCCCATCTTGCTTGTCTTGGTTTTAATCTTTTGGCTTTTTGCACGTATTCAAGGTTTTTATGATCAGTAAAGATTGTGATTGGATATAATGAACATTCTAGTAAATGACGCCATTCTTCAAGAGAAAGTTTGATCGCTAATAGTTCTCTTTCTCCTATATCGTAATTTCTTTGTGCTGGAGATAAGGTTTTCGAGTAGTAGGCTACTGGATGAAGCGTATCATTGTAATCGGTTCTTTGAGATAATATAGCTCCAATAGCATATTCTGAAGCGTCGACTTCCATGTAGTAGGATATATTGGGGTTTGGTAAGGCTAGTATAGGGGCTGTCGTAAATCTTTTCTTTAATTCATCAAAAGCATGTTGTGCTCTGGTGGTCCATATGAAACGAGAATGGATACTGGTTAATTCTGTTAAGGGTTTTACCAACCTTGAAAAATCTTTGATAAACTTGCGATAGAAATTGCAGAATCTCAGGAAACATTGGATACCCTTTCGATTTGCTGGTATTGGCCAGTCTTCTACTGCTTTTATTTTCTCACGGTCCATTCTGATGCTGCCTGGTGTTAGTACGAATCCTAAAAAATCAATTTCTTGGCTATCAAAGGTACATTTTTCAAGTTTTGCATACAATTTATATTTTCTTAATCTTTGTAATACTTTCTTTACTTGGTCATGATGTCGTTCAATGGTATCAGAGAAGATCAATATATCATCTAGATATATGACGACAGAGATTTCTAATATGTCTCTAAAAATATCATTTAGGAAACGCTGAAAGGTTGCTGGGGCATTGCAAAGCCGTATGGCATCACCAAATACTCAAAGTGCCCGTAGCGGGAGCGGAACACAGTCTTCCATTCGTCGCCCCCTCTTATTCTTACGAGATTGTAGGCACCTCTTAAATCAAGTTTAGTGAAGTATTGGGCCCCTCTTAGTTGATCCATAAGTTCCGTTATGAGAGGTAACGGGTATTTGTTCTTAATGGTGATATTGATTAACGCTCGATAGTCAATACATGGTCTTAATCCTCCATCCTTTTTCCTGACAAAAAATATGGGGGCTCCAGCAGGTGAGGTAGAAGGCCGTATAAAACCTTTATGGAGGTTCTCATTGATATAATCCCTTAAGACATTTAACTCAGGACCAGAAAGTGGGTAAATCCGTCCAAAAGGGATAGAGGCCCCTGGGTATAGATTGATTGGGCAATCATATTGCTTATGAGGGGGTAGTATATCAGCTCCTTTTTCTTGGAAAACATCAGAGAACTCTGCATATATACTAGGTATAGCAGCTGCAATAAATATAGAAGGATTATTATTTTGTGTATCAGCATTATTTTTATTTTCCGTAGAAAAGGAAAGTGTGCCGTGTTGCCAATCTATAACGGGATTGTGTATACGAAGCCAAGGTAGTCCGAGGATAACAGGAAATATGGGTGACCCGACTATGTCAAATGATAGCATTTCTCTATGAGTGGTTCCTATGGAGACTTCTAGTGGAATGGTTTCTTGTGATACGGGCCCAGTTTTTAGTGGACTTCCGTCCAATAATTGTACAGGAATCGGTTGTTTTTTGGATACAAGAGGAATCTTCAGTGTAGAGGCTAGGGCGATATCAATAAAACAACCGCTAGCTCCGGAATCAATCATTGCCGTTACGGTCTTGAGCTGATCGTTCCACTGGAAGGACATAGGAACGGTTAGATGAGTGGAGGCACAAGTAGCATTTATATCGTACATAATATTGTTAGCGGCAGATATCATCTTACCTCCTCGGTAGTTGGGTTTCTCACGGCATTCTCTTAATTGATGGCCCGCACGACCACAGTACATACATAGACCAAGAGATCTACGTCTTGTCCTCTCATTATCAGTAAGGGGTCCTCTAGTACTGTTGATTTGCATGGATTCGTGTCCAGAAGCCAGTAGAGCAGATAATAGAGAAGGGGATGTCGGAGTGTTGACAACCCGTCTTATGGGAGGACGAAAGACAATAGCTCTTTCTGCCCGTCTCTCTCGGTACCGTCTATCGATTTGGATACAGAGAGACATGACTGATTCCAATGAAGTTGGGGTATCTATTCTAGCCAATTCGTCCTTTATGTATTCTGATAAGCCAGATTTAAACTGGGCTAGTAAGGCGGGTTCGTTCCATTCAGATTCTAGTGCATGGTGACGGAATTCAGTCACATAATCTTCCATGTCATTTCTTCCTTGCTTCAGATTAGAGAGGGCAGAAGTGGCATTGTTCAGTCTGTGAGGGTCATCATATAATTCAGATATAGCCTTTAGGAATGAATTCCAATCGCCGAGTGCAGGATCATTAGTATGTATAAGATGATGAGCCCAACATTGTGGCCTTCCGGTGAGAAGAGAGATCATAGAATGTATTCTGGAGTAATCAGAGGCATAAGTACGGGGTTGAAGAGAAAACATAATTTGACATGAGGAGATGAAGCCTCTAAATTTCTTACGGTTTCCATCAAATTTTTCCGGCGGGGAGACATGAGGTTCAGTCACGTTGGTTACAGTATGATATGTAGGCAGTTCAGGTATCCTAGAATCCCCAGTTAAAGGAATGGAAATTGCAATATGAGTCTCGAGGCGTTCTTGTATGGTCTGGACTGTAGCTAGATTCTGTTGCATATCTTGTACTGTCATAGCGAGAGCAGTGACTTGATTAGAGATGGCTGCCACAGCTTCGCTTATCCCCGATGGTTCCATTTTGTAGGCTCAATTATTCTGTCACGGTGTTATATATATATTCTGATAAGGAACCAGATGTAATGGAGATTCGGTCAGTACAATATGGTGGTAGAAGATAAGGTTAGACGCCACAACTACTGGTCTTGGACATTTTATTTAGGAATATAATGTTGTCGAGGTCACAAGCAGTGTTCAGCAATTTGGGCAGCAGACGATAGCGTTGTTGAGGCTGCAGGCAAAAGTTCAGCAACTTGGGCAACCGAAGATAACGTTGTCGAGGTCACAGGAAAAAGGTTCAGCAACTTGGGCAGCAGAAGATAGCGTCGTTGAGGTTACAGGCAAAGGTTCAGCAACTTGAGCAGCAGAAGATAGCATTGTTGAGGTTACAGGCAAAAGTTCAGCAACTTGGGCAACAGAAGATGGCGTTGTTGTGGTCATAAGCAAAGGTTCAGCAACTTGGGAAACCGAAGATAGCGTCGTTGAGGTTACAGGCAAAAGTTCAGCAACTTGGGCAACAGAAGATAGCGTTGTTGGTCGCAGGCAAAGATTCAGCAACTTGGGCGGCAGAAGATAGCGTTGTTCGTCACAGGCAAAGGTTCAGCAACTGGGGCGGCAGAAGATAGCGTTGTTGGTCACAGGCAAGGGTTCAGCAACTTGGGCGGCAGAAGATAGCATTGTTGGTCGCAGGCAAAGGTTCAACAACTTGAGCGGCAGAAGATAGCGTTGTTGGTCACAGGCAAAGGTTCAACAACTTGGGTGGCAGAAGATAGCGTTGTTGGGGTCACAGGCAGAGGTTCAGCAACTTGGGTATCAGGATCAAAAGGCTGGAATAGAATGGTTAGCTCGAGGTAGGGAGGACAATAATTGAGCAATAACTTACCCAGTAAGCCTCTCTTTTATTGGCCTCTGATTGGTGTGGGATTGATCTCAGGTGCTCTCTGAGTATATCTCTGTACCTCCGGCACTCCTCTGATGACATCATCAAGATGCTGATCTTTACACACAAACGAGACATGCTTATGGCCAGTTTAAGGTAAGGAGGTGTTTCTGAATAGTGTTGGAAGTGGACGCAGTGTGGTAGGTTCGTGACATAGTTAGATTAAAAACAAAGGAAGGAAGGTATGTAGAAGAGGATAAAAGTCTCGCTGACTGCCTCAATGAATATTTTTGTTCAGTCTTTGCAGAAGAAAAGGAAGGAAAGGGACCTCAGTTAGGAGGAAACACTAACGAGACATTTACATATCAGTTTACAGAGGAGGAGGTTCTACAGCAGCTGTCTAAAGTAAAGACAAATAAGTCAATGGGGCCTGATGGGATGCACCCTACATTTTTAAAAGAGCTCAGTGATGTAATAGCAAAACCGTTAGCAGATTTATTTAACCAATCCTTGCTAACGGGAGTCGTCCCAGAAGACTGGAAATTAGCAAATGTTGTGCCCATTTACAAGAAGGATATTAGGGAGGAATCGGGGGAACTATAGGCCAGTTATTCTTACGTCAGTAGTGGGGAAATTAATGGAAACCATGTTAAAGGAAAGGATTGTTGAACATCTAAAAACACATAGATTACAGGATCAGAAACAACATGGGTTTACCTCAGGGAGATCATGCCAAACTAATCTTATTGATTTTTTGATTGGGTAACAAAAATAATAGACACATGTGGTGCAGTAGACATTGCTTATTTAGATTTCAGTAAGACTTTTGATACTGTTCCGCATAGAAGGCTTATCAATAAATTGCAATCTTTGAGCTTGGATTCCAATATTGTTGAATGGATTAGGCAGTGGCTGAGTGACAGGCAACAGAGGGTTGTGGTAAATGGAGTTTATTCGGCGCAAGGTCTTGTTACCAGTGGGGTACCTCAGGGGTCAGTACTTGGACCCATTCTCTTTAATATTTTTATTAGTGATATTGCAGAAGGTATTAATGGAAAAGTATGTCTTTTTGCTGATGACACAAAGATTTGCAACAGGGTTGACGTTCCTGGAGGGATCAGCCAAATGACAAATGATTTAGGTAAACTAAAAAATGGTCGGAGCTGTGGCAATTGAGTTTTAATGTGGATAAGTGCAAGATAAAGCACCTGGGAAGTAAAAACCCAAGGGCTGAATATAGCATATTTGATACAGTCCTAACCTCAACATCTGAGGAAAGGGATTTATGGGTTATTATTTCAGAGGATCTAAGGGTAAGTAGTCAATGTAATAGAGCAGCAGGAAATGCTAGCAGAATGCTTGGTTGTGTAGGGAGAGGTATTAGCAGTAGGAAAGTGCTCATGCCACTGTACAGAGCACTGGTGAGACCTCACTTGGAGTACTGTGTGCAGTACTGGAGACCGTATCTCCAGAAGGATATAGACATCTTAGAGAGAGTTCAGAGAAGGGCTACTAAAATGGTGTACGGCTTGAAGGAGAAAAGTTACCAGGAAAGGCTTAATGATCTTAACATGTACAGCTTGGAAAAAAGACGAGACAGAGGAGATATGAAAGAAACATTTAAACTCGTAAAGGGAATCCACAAGGTAGAGGAAGGGAGTATATGTAAACGGAAACAAAGTAGCAAAACAAGAGGACGTAGTCTTAGATTAGAGGGGCAAAGTTTTAAAAGTAACATCAGGAAGCATTATTTTACTGAGAGGGTGGTGGATACATGGAACAGCCTTCCAGTTGAAGTGGAAGAGGCCAAAACAGTAATTTAATTTAAGCAAGCATGGGATAGGCATAAGGCTATCCTAAACAAAAGATAAATACAGGTAAAGTATCCATGTAATTGGGCAGACTAGATGGGCCGAAAGGTTCTTATCTGCCGACATTTTTCTATGTTTATAATTTTTTGAACCGCAGGGTCCAACCCTGCACTTTTCCACAATACCACAAAAGGTATGTGAAGGCACTTGCTGCCATGAAAGGCGCAATATTAGGCGCAATATTTGGCTGCAATGACGCCTGTGCCACATCTATATAATTTTAATTTTTTTGAACCGCAGGGTCCAACCCTGCACTCTTCCACAATACCACAAAAGGTATGTGAAGGCACTTGCTGCCATGAAAGGCGCAATATTAGGCACAATATTTGGCTGCAATGACGCCTGTGCCACATCTATATAATTTAAATTTTTTTGAACCGCAGGGTCCAACCCTGCACTCTTCCACAATACCACAGAGGGGTTACTGTATGAATACTTTCATCCAAAGCCTGCATAAGTTTCACAATAATTTAGCCAAAAAATCACTAAACTTTTTCTACGTGTCCGAAAATGTCTCCTCTTTTCAAACAGACTGCCGCCCCAAGCAGTTGTTTATGGATAGATTAAAGGAAAAGCATTTACCGTCATTTTAATTTTTGTTGTTTTAAGTGTTTCTATACATCCTAGAAATCCGCCACTTCACGGGCAGGTTATGGGGACCTCCTAGGCACGATATTTGAAGGAATTTTTCGTTTTTATTTTTAATCCTCATTTCATGGAAAACTCACTGTACCTTTAGAAACGTTTTTTTTAAAACTTTTTGTCCTTGTTTCCTGTCCCCCAGGGCACTACCCGGACCCCCATACACCTTTTATGGCAAATATCTAGCATATATGCCCTCTTGGAGGGCACTCTAAAAATCTAATTTTCAGCCCCATTGACTTGTATTGAGTTCGAGTTCGAATTCGAACATTTTAAAAGTTCGAGTTCGAATTCGAACATTTGAAAAGTTCGAGTTCGAATGCAAACCGAACTCGGGGGTGTTCGGCTCATCCCTAGCCATGACAATGAAAGATGTAAATGCGTGGCAATATATTCTGGAGCGTGTAGGTCTGCATTGCTTTTATGTGTTCATCTTCCTGATTACTCTGTGTTATGAGCTCACAGTGCTCAACACCAGCGTTAGCAATATCTACTTGCCGTTCCACCAAGAAACTGTTCTCTGTGTCAATATAAACAACTATCAAAAACATTTACAATGGCGCATGACAGTGCATCACAAATATTTTTACCAGTTGTGAACCCCCAAATACAGTTGGGGGAATCACATGAGTATCCTCTTTTCACTTTAGTTCTGAAACAAAACACAAATGGATTTTCGTTTAGTTTTCGGCTTCGTTTTCGATCCGCCATTCGAAACGAAAAGAGTGCGCATGCGTGCAAACCACCAATGGGAGAAGTGGCGCACGAAAAACAATGACGGGGAAACGATGCGCCGAACAGCTGTGCGGAATTCCGATAATTATCCTTAACTAGTAGGACAGTATATTAAGAGGTTTTGTGCCAGTTGGAATCAAGCTCCTGAGGAAGTGAGAAGTATATACTCACGAAACGTGTCGAGCTTAGCCTACTGGCAGATATATTGGTGAACAGTGAGTGGAGGACCAGGACCTGGACGGTGAAAGAGTCTATTTGTGGACTTCATCTGGCAGATATCAGTAGGTCTGAGCCACTGTGGCACTTGAGTATATGCACATTTTGTTATGTGCTTTTTATATTGTGAGTGGTTTCTTGTCTTTTAAATAAATGTATTGATTTTTTACAATATCACACTATGGTGGGAATCCATTTGTGTTTTGTTTCAGAACAACTAAAGTGAAAAGAGGATACTCCTGTGATTCCCCCAACTGTACCTGGGGGTTCACAACTAGTAAAAATATTTGTGATGCACTGTCATGTGCCATTGTAATTGTTTTTGCGAGTTGTTTATATTGACACAGAAAACAGTGAAATTTAAAAAAAAAATATTTGTGATGCACTGTCTTGCGCCATTGTAATTGTTTTTGCTAATTGTTTATTCCAAGGGCTTCAAGGTGCCCTTAACTTTGGGCTGCAGTGGGGTGTGGAAACTGGTCACAATTTTTATGTTGTATTTCAATATAAACAACTTCCCCAGCAACACCTCCGAAGCAGCCCAGGATCTGAACATCAACTGCAAGCTGCATGCTCTGCTGGGTTCGCTCGCATCAACAGCGAGGTCTTCAACTGTTCGGAAACCAGCGAAGATCAGCTTGGTCCTCAGAGTCGGAGCTAGAGGCAGGCTGCCCACATCTCTCTGCATGCTGCTCTGCCTTCGGATTAAACCAGCAGTCTGTGTCCTCTCCTTTAGCATGGATCTCAAACACGGAAAGCAAACACTATACCAAGCATTCCTTCGTAACTAACCAGTTGCCCACACGGTTTGTGTCTTTTCTGCTTACTTTTTTTTTTTATTTCTAACCTGGGAGGTTTTCGTTTACATTTTATTATAGTAGTGTACATCGTTTTACATTTCATCTCACTCATGAAACCAATATTTCACATCTCAGTAATCACCAACACCAAACCTCTGGGCTCCATTGGTACAGTGACGTGTCATGTACTGTTATACTGCAATATCTCTATGGATTGAGCCAAGTGGAAAATTCAAAGGAATGAAGGTTTCATGGCTTACAAATAAATTAAGCTTGCATCGGCTCATTCTGAGAAGCCTGGATGAAGGACACCCTAGAAAAGATGGAGGATTCCATAATAAAAAAGGGGTTGAGATGACATATGACACAGTCCTTCCTATGAATGCTTTAATATATCCATCATATACTGTAAAATTTGAATGCTCTTGAACCCAGGACATACTTGAAAACGAGAGAAATCTCAATGTATCCTACCTGGTAAAATCATTTATTGATAAATAAATAAATAATAAAATTATCCGTCATCTGAAGTGGTGACCAGTGGTTCCACTGAATTGTAATGTTCTGACGCATGTATACTAACGTAATAGGTCTGATTGAATATTCCTCTCCGATGACAATCAGTGGGGAATCTGCTTGGATGACCTCTATAGGAGCTTGCAATATGTGAGACAGGGCTCGGAGTTCTAATTGGCCACCCCATGCTGGTGTGTTTGCAGTTAGTGATGAGCTGAACACCCCCGTGTTCGGTTCCCATTCGAACTCGAACAATTTCAAAAGTTCGAGTTTGAACGGGAACACGAACCGAACTCAATGCAAGTCAATGGGACTCGAAAGTTTGATTTTTAGAGTGCCCTCCAAGAGGACATATATGCAAGACATTTGCCATAAAAGGTGTATGGGGGGTACGGGTAGTGCCCTGGCGGACAGGAAACCAAGACAAAAAGTAAAAAAAAAAACATTTTTAAAAGGAACAGTGAGTTTTCCATGAAATAAATGTTAAGAATAAAAACAAAAAATTCCTTCAAATATCGTGCCTAGGTGGTCCCCATAACCTGCCCGTGAAGTGGCAGATTTGTAGGATGTATAGAAACATTTAAAAACAAAAAAATGACGTTTCAAATGACGGTAAACGTTTTTCCTTTAATATATTCATAAACAACTGCTTGGGGCGGCGGCGTGTATGAAAAGAGGAGACATTTTAGGACAAGCAGAACAAGTTTAGTGATTTTGTGGCTAAATTATGGTGAAACTTAGGTGCTTTAAAATTGGGCCTTTAGTGTCGGCAACAGTGCCGTCACACCATAACCCCTCTGTGGTATTGTGGAAGAGTGCAGGGTTGGACCCTGCGGTCCAATATTAAAATGATATGAATCTGGTATAGGCGTCAGTGGCAGTGCACCCAAATATTGTGCCTTTGGTGGCAGCAAGTGCCTTCACACCATAAGTAACCCCTCTGTGGTATTGTGGAAGAGTGCAGGGTTGGACCCTGTGGTCCAATATTAAAATTATATGAATCTGGTAAACGCGTCAATGGCAGTGCACCCAAATATTAGGCCTTTGGTGCCAGCTAGTGCCTTCACAACGTAACCCCTCTGAGGAATTGTGGAAGAGTGCAGGGGTGGAGGTTTTTGTAATGCAGAAGAGATCCCCGATCTATTCAGTTACGTCAGCATCAGGGGATTGATAGCTGCTGATCCAGGACTGATTCATTTTTATAAATGTCAGCCAGTCTACAGAGTCGGTGGACAGACACACTCTTTGTCTGTGACAAAACCTCCAGCGGCACTGAACGTCCTTTCAGAAAGCACGCTGGATGAAGGGCAACCTAGTAGCTGCATAGCATATTGGCTAAGTTCTGGCCAGTGGTCCAATCTCAACACCCAGTAAGCCAGTGGATCATCTGCTGGAAAGGTATCCAGGTCTGCTCTTGCCCCTAGGTAGTCTTGCACCATACGGTGAAGACGCTGGCAATGGGTGCCTACATTTGACGTCCCTGGGCCTCGTGGACTAAATAAATTTAAAAAGGCATCAGTCAAGTGGCCAAGGCCTTCACCGCTCTTCCTCTGATCATCCGCAGCCTCAGAAGCACCTGTGTCATCACTTGGTAACCTACCAGTGCCTGGAAAAATGTTACACAAGTGGGAATGCTGTTGGCGTAAAGACTAGGGCCTTGAGAGCTAGGGAAGTCCTCCTCTTCCTCCCGCTGCTCTGCCTCTAGTGCCACATCTATAATTCCCCACAGAGTGCACTCCAGCAGGAAAACTAAATGAATTGTGTCACTGATGCATGCACTGTCCCTGCTCACCATCCTCGTTGCCTCCTCAAATGGTGACAGTACAGTGCATGTATCTTTGATCATCAGCCACTGCGGGGGGAAAACCAAGTTGACCTGAAACTGTACTTGTGCCATACTCACACAGGTACTCATTGATGGCCCTCTGCTGTTTGTGCAGACACTGCAGCATCTCCAATGTCGAGTTCCACCTGGTGGGCATGTCACAGATCAGGTGGTTTGTGGGAAGGTGGAATTCTCTTTGAATTTCTGCCAGGTGAACACTTGCTGGGAATGACCATCTGAAGTGGCTGCAGACTTTTCTGGTCTGGCTGAGAAGCTCTGCCAGCCCTGGGTACCTGGTTAGGAAACGCTGTATCACCAGATTTAGGACGTGTGCTGGGCTTGGTACATGTGACAACTTACCCAGGTGTAGGGCGAGAGAAGGTTGCTGCCATTATCACAGACGACCATTCCCAGCTCAAGCTGGCGTGGTGTTAGCCGACAGAATTTCTGGCCCGGTGTGGCTCCTGTCCCCTAAACAAACCAGCTCAAGTATGAGATGTTTTTGCTTGAGCCATTGCATAGCCCCTGCCACATGTCGGTTTAACTGCCACTTCGCCAGAGACAATGAAGGAAGAGGAGGTTGAGGAAGAGGTGGTGGAGAAGACAGAAATCATATAAGCAGCTTTCTGGAGGCGTGGTGGATGAGCAAGCTCCAGCACAGAGCCCCGTCATGGATCCCTCCCAGCTGCAAGCAGAGTTACCCAGTGTGCCGTGAAGGAAATGTAACGGCCCTGTCCATGCTTGCTGGACCACGTGTCTAAAGTAATGTGCACCTTGCTGCTGACTGCCTTTCCCAATGACTCCATAACATTGTCTTCCACGTGCTGGTATAGTGCTGGAATGGCTTTCCTTGAAAAGAAATGGCGTTTTGGAACCTGCCACTGTGGTACAGCACATTGCTTCCTTCTGTGAATTTGCCGAGAGTCCACCAGCTGGAAAGGCAGCAGCTGTAATGCGAGTAATTTTGCCAAGCTGGCAAATAGAAGTTGTGCATGTGGATGGTTGGGACAATATTTTTTCTTCCGCTGCAGCAGCTGGGGCAATGAAATCTGACTGCATAAATCTGCAGCTGATGGGATGCTGGCAGATTCAGAGGAAGGACGTGGTACACCCATTACTGTAGCATCATCCCTGTCAGTGGAGGTTGTAGGCATTACATGGCAGGACATATAGTGGGGGTAGAGACAGATGAGGAGGAGGAGGACCTATGCAAAGTGTTGTGCCAACGGTATGCGTGGCAGGTGGTCATATGTCACCTCAAGCATGTGGTACCCAAGTGTTTGATATCTTTCCCTTGCTTGATCCTCTTCCAACATAGCTTACAAATCACAACGCTGCAGTCTGCTGCACATATCGTGAAGAACTCCCAGACAGGAGAGATCCTGGACGTGTGCTGCGGGACAACAGCGCTCTGCACCTGAGCTGCTCTGACATCTGATGCCTTGGACTGGCTACGGTTGCTCATAGAGGATGTTCTTCCTCGTGTTTGTTGTGCCTCCTCCTCCTCCCTTGACTCCTCTGTTCGATCAGGCACCCAGGTGGAGTCAGTGACCTCATCATCATTGTCATCACCACCTATCTCTTCGTCACTGGAGCCAACCTTGAAATATGTTGCAGCTGCTGGGGGAACATGAGTGCCAGTTCTTTGTGTGTCACTGGCACCCCCTCCCTCTAGGCTGATTATACTCCCTTCCTCAACCTCAGAGTTTGAATCAGAGCACTGGAGTTGCTGCGCATCCTCAAGCAGCATGTCACTGTCACTGTAGTCAAACAATTCAGCTGACTACTCCGTGTGTGATAGTGAGGCTATGGCAGGAGTAGCTGTGGACATGGAGGCTGAATTAGAGGTTTTGGCAGCTGAGGTGGACTGTACACCGCTACAAGCCTGGCTGGCAAAGGACTCAGAGGATGAGGATGGCCTGGTTAACCAATCCTGCAAATCCTCTGTATGTTGCTGCTGATTAAGATGGCCAGCACCAGTTAGAAAGGACAAGTGTGCCCCTGTAGAGGATGCACCACGTCCACGATGACCAGTGGCACAGCCTTCCGACACAGAGGCTGCTTGCTCTCTTATCTGTTTCTGGAAGCGTCTGCCTGTCCTTTATGGGCTTTCTGACACGGTGAGTGATATATAGATTAACCACTTCGCTGAGGTGGACGCGCTCAGCGTCCTCTCTTTGGGGCCAGTGTTCGGCCGGGTTCCGGCTGATCACTGGCCCCCCCAGTGCGGGCTGACATCCTCGATGTCAGCCCAGCACCCGGAACAGCCGCCGGAGTAATTAGGTGTCATCGCGGGGGCGCGATGACACCTAATTCAGGTGCCCCCCCCGCATGTGCGGAGGAGGCGCCTGAAAGGGAGGGGGGAGGTCCTTCGGATCGGCGGCGTGCAGGGGGTTAACCCAGGCACCGTTTGGAAGGGCACAGCCTGCCCTTCCAAATGGTACCTGGCATTAACCCCATGGGGGCCGGATCACGAATCGGCGCCGAAAAGCGCCGGATCGTGATTCTTTCCCGGAGCTGGCCGACATCTTGGATGTCGGCCAAGCTTCCGGGAATGCCCCCTGAGGACTGGCGTCATCGTGCATAGCACGATGACGCCAGTCCTGGAGTTAACCCCCTAACTGCCACCAATGGTGGAGATAGGGGGTTCATTGTAACCCCCTATCTCCCGATCCGTGGCAGTTAGGGGTTAAGGTTGGTATTGTTGGATCGGCCAGAGCATGGCCGTTCCAACAATACCAAACATGAGTATAAAACAAGTTTTAAAAAACTAAAAAAACTAAAAAAAAAAAATATTTTAAAAAAAATTATAAAAAAAAAATAAACAAGTTTTTTTTTCTTTTTTTTGGTTTGTTAATGCAGCAATATTGTTCCCATTTCAATTATAATGTGAACAATGATGCTGCACTAACGATTTTTGTATGCGGTGCCTTTGTTAAAAATCACGTAATTTACCCCAAAAAAAATGTAATGAGACCCCATCTCTAATTTTTTTAACAAGCGCACCCCATACAAAATATAACTGCAATTGCTCGCATCTTAAAATGTGAAAAAAAAAAACCACTTTACACGTTGTAAATTATTGAAAATTCATATTTTATTGCATTTTTTGTTATAATAAACAGACAGGTCATAACGTATACATATAATAATGACATATTATGAATCTGCCGAGTCTGACGGAAAGAACGATATATAATATGTCTGGGTCATATACTAAAATAAGCCTTCAAAACGCATTTAAACATGATGAGCAAAATCGGTAAAAATGAGCTCAGCACAGAGGCGGGAAAAGCCTCAGCAGCGAAAGGGTTAAAGATATACAGATTTACCAGAACAATGCTATAAGTCAGTTTATACCCTGATAGCCTTTGCAGTGGCAACACAGAGATTCAAATTAACACAACTCTGGTATAAGTCAGTGATACAGCCTGATAGCCTGGCAGCAGCTGGCAGTGAGAAGACACAGACTACAATTCACAGAAATCTGCTAGACATCTGTGAGACACACATAACAGAACAATCTCCTCTCACTCCTGCAAAAAAAACACGTGCTTGGGCTGCGGGGAACCCTTATATAGTGTGCTGCGGGACTTAGCTCTGTGAGCCCATGATTGAGCCCTGATTGGCATAGTCTTGCACCTGTCTTGCACCTGACCTGTGGTCAGGTGCAAGGCTGTAGCCAATTACAAGCTTCAGGCCAGTGGAAAAGTGCATTGTGGTCCATTGTGTTGCATTGTGGGCGAACACACAGTGAACATGCGGAAGTGTTCGATGTTCGCCGAACGGGCAATGTTCGGATCAAACCGCCAGCCCATCCCTACTTGTAACACCATTAACAGCACTATCCATCGATGTCTGTTCAGGTTGGCTCTTTGCCACCGCGTCTAGTTCTTGCTTGTGTCTCTCCTCCATTTCAGCCTCCAGCTTAACGATATCATCAGTCAACTGCTTCCTTCGCTTCTTATTTTTAGGCACTGAGTTCTTCATGCTTTGTATTTTGGCCTGCAGCTCCTTCTTCTCCCTCCGCTGCTGTTGCTGCTTCAGCACAGCGGCCGCCCCTGTCAGTTCTTCTTCCTTGTCCATGCTGACAGCACACCACCACCTGGCGCACATCAACGCTACTAGTCGTGTGGACTGTTTTTTCACGGGATTCAGCCTGTCAAAGTCAATCTACGTATATATGCTGCAGCATTAAAATGTTTAGGTATGCGTGGAATGTGTAACTATACGTTGCTGCATATTTTTTTTTGTACTGGTGTATTTGGTTTCTGCCAGGATGTTCAGATTTGCAGTTTTAACCCCTTTTCAAAGAGGTTAAAATTATGCACGCAAACGTTGCCCGTTAAAATTTGCGCATAGAGTGTAATACCATCCGCGTACAAGCGCACAAACGCATTTGCGCTCACAATGTTAAGTATAGGACGCGCACTGTATATTACGCTCGCAAAGGGTTCGCGCAGGTTCACCCACGGTAGACGTTAACGCGCATTTTTTTTGCACTTACATTGTAATACAACGTTCTGCGCAAAGGGTTTTGCGCAGAACGATGGGGTTTGCTCCCCATCCACTGCAGAATTAAGTTCATAATCCTTATCCTTACCTACAAAACCCTCACTAACTCAGCGCCCCACTACCTGTCCTCACTAATCACCAAATACACCCCAGCCCGCTCCCTAAGGTCAAACAGTGACCTGCGCCTAGCTTCTCCCCGCATCACCTCTTCCCATGATAGACTGCAGGATTTCTCACGCGCAGTCCCCACTCTCTGGAACGCTCTCCCTCGTACTGTCAGACTTTCCCCTAACTTCTCTTCCTTCAAACGCTCCCTTAAAACATTCCTATTTAGGGAAGCCTACCACCCAACTCACTGACGCA